>PVIY010002594.1:0-125517 GCA_004026745.1 Myrmecophaga tridactyla
CAAGAAGCCCTTCCGAGTTTTCAGTGGTGGGTTCTGTGCACTGACCCATGTTTTAGCAGCTGGGGGAAGGATGACTGCAGAGAAAAGCAATCTGAGGGAACAAGGACCAACTAAGGGCATGTCAGAATACCTCAGTCATGAGATGGTGCAGCTTGAGCGACGGCAGTATGAGTGTGGCTAGAGAAACAGGGCATTGCAGAGGGCCACGGAGGTGGACATGGCAGGACTAGGGACCAAGCTGGACACCTGACTTGTGGGAAGAGGAGCAGTTGAGGTGGACACTGAGATGTGCACCCCTACTTCCAAAGAAAAGGAGGTACCTGGAGCAGAGACTGGCAATGTGGTACAGTGAAGGGGACTGGCTCAGTTTCAGCCATGCCAAAGGAAATGTCCAGCAGGAAGCTAGAAAGCCAGATCTGGAAAGGTCGCTGCTGGAGATACAAGCCTAGGGGCCATCTACCCAGTGGAGAGAGAAGTGATGAGATGGAAAAAGAGGCAGAAAACGGAATAAGGCCAGAGATGCCAAAGCCCAGCACCACACTCAGCAGGGCCCAAAGCACAATAGGTGCTAAACAAGTATTTACTGAGCAGGTAAACTAAGGAATACAAGCCAGGGTGGGTACACACACCAGGTGAAACTCTGATTACACATCCTAAAACTCCTCTGTTCAGGTAACCAGTGCAGAGGGTTCTCCAAACCCAGCAAGCTGCATCAGAAGCACCTTTGGGACCTGCACAAATCACCAGAGTCCAGGATTCACCCCTAGAGATTCTGACTTAATCGGTATGAGCTGGGACCCTGGCATCAGCATGTTTTGAAAGTTCCCAAATAAATTCTAACTGCAAAGACAGAATCAGGGGTGGGACCCAGGAATTTGTTTATTAATATTTTAAAAGTACTCTCCTGGGTGATTCTGGAGCTCAGTGTCTGTCGCAACCTGCTGGGCATTCTGGGTGGTACGAGGTTAGCCTGGTGTGGACATGGAGGGGCCACTGATAGAAAAAGCACACCCCTTCTTCTCTTACTCTTTCCACACAGCAGTTTTTAAAGTCTTAGGATGGTGAGGGATGGAAACAGAAGAAACCAAGCCCCATCAGGAATTAGTCACTTGCCCAAGTCTCTGTACTCGTGAGTCCCTGAAGCTTTGAAAGCCTCCCGGTTAATTCAATGTCAGGAGCCCCTCTCCTCTTAAGGGGAAAGATTCAGCTCGTTTTAGTAAGAGGCCTGTGTCTTGGGGGTGAATGAACTGTTGCAACCTCTTAAATCAGTATTGCCTTCAGTGATGTTATCAGCACTTATTTTTTAAGCACACTTGAGATAATATTCTTTCAGACACAGGGGTCCAAATGTAAGTCAGATGAAATGAGTCTGACCAGACTTTAAGAGCAACTAGGGTAAGGTGAAAAAAGAAGGAAGATGAAGCAGTGGTGGAAGGACAACTAAGGAAGGACCCTCCAAAGGACAAATTCAATGCAGCGGGTTCCCTAAATGCAGCCAAGCTGCATCCGAAGCACATGGGGACTTTAAACACCACCAGTGTCCAGCACTTTTGCCCCAAGACCCCTGATCCCCAAAGCCAGAATTCTCTCTGACTGCATCTCAGATACGCACTCAAAGTCAAGCAAACAAGGCAAGATCCGGAGAAATTCTGGGTCAACCAGGACTGCTGGGTCTCAGAGCAGCAACAATATCCTACACTGTGCCCCGATTAGGAGATTCTGTTCTACTTAAAAATGTAGAAACAAAACCCAGCAAGGGCAATCATGACTTATAATACAGCACCATGTTGGGAGGTGCGGCGTGCAGCGCTGGCCTCGCTCCGTTTCTGAAGTGTGCGCTGTCCTTAGCTCATGCCGTCCACAAAGGACTCCGCGGCAAACCTAGCTCATTCCCTGCCTCTCTAAGGCTATGCTGACCAACACGTGGAACTGCCTACATTTAAATTCTAGTTCATTTAAATTTAAAAATTTAGTTCCTCAATTGTTTCAAGTGCTCAGCAGCCTCATGTGGCTAGCATTTTGGACAGCACAGAGGGACCATTTCCATCATCTCAGCCATTTTACTGTCCAGCACAGCATTAAGGAATGGGCTCTATAAGGAATCCAGTCAATCCCACTTCTAAATTGAGAAAAATTAAGAATGTTTGGCCATGGTGGCCCTCAGGAGCAACATCCCGGGGCTATTATATAAGACAAAAAGAAAGAAAAACCCAGGAATTTGGCTGATTTCCCTGCATTCACTAACAATGCCAAAGAAACACTGGCAATCTCATCTCCATAAATGTTCACCCTGTGCTGTTTTGTTTTTTTTTAAAAACTGTGAGTTTACATCATTGCCTTAAAGAGGGTATCTGTCTGTCTCTTTGCTTTAACCCAGCGTCCCAGCTCTGTGGACATGGGCTAGGTCTCCTGAGAGCACTGATAAATGCTTTCAGCTATAGCTTCATCTAGGCTTAAACTCGTGTTCCCCAAATCACTTTATTAGGTGGAAAGGATCTGACAATGTGAGTCTGTGGTGGGTTTCATATTTACAAGTCTATCTTGCACTCTAATTTTTTCAGAGAAAAAAATGATTTTCAAAGACTCATGAAAAGGGTGTGGCCACCTGGCTGGAGAGCACTGACCAGCGACACTGAATTTTCAAATCCTTGGGGATGGACTTCATCAACCGGGCTCAGCTTGGCTGCGCCCGAATCAAGTCAGTCAGATGCTGGACCTGTATGTCCGTCCACACCTATCATGTAATCAAGGCACAGTGGAAGAGGCCCAGGCTGCAGCACCATGAAGGAATCCGACCTGAAGGTGCTATCACATGTTTTAACTGGATTTTTTATTTTTAAAAATGAGAGTCTAATTCCTTTACTTAATTAAGCTTTCCTCCCTACCCCTCTCTAGCATCCCCCTCCCCGCCCATGCAACGAAAACAAAAACATCCCACTTTCCTTTTTCACTAAATTCCGACATGACCAGGGTGGATCTGCTTATCAATAAGAAAGGAAAAAAAAAAAAAAAAACAAGAAAGCAGCTTTTGCCACGGCGTGTACCCCAAACCACAACTAAGCAGGGGAAACAGCCATTTTATAGAAACAATCTATAAAAACTGGGTATTTTTGTCACCAAACTGTATTAACAAAAATAATACCTTTATATTCTTTTAATCTTTAATATGTTTATTATCTTTAATATTGTATTTAATGTTACAGGACATTTGGTCTATTTCTCACTATGGAATGGATGAGGCTCCCTGAAACGGTGTGTAAATTTAACTATTAATAAGGTCATGGGCAGGACAGTTGTAGACAGGCAGTTACCCAGCTCACTCTGACCCTCAAGTTATCTCCCTCTTATTCGGAGGATACGGGTTCTTAAGAGGCTCGTGTAACGCACTAAAGGTTTCTTCTGCATTAGCTCCCTTAGCGAAACAAATTTACACAAAGCTCAACAGTTACAGGCCTTAAGCAAATTATCTGTTGATTTTTTTCCCTAGCAAGAGCAATTAAACCTTGAGTATTAACTTTTTATTAAATATAAAGTTAGATTTATTAAGAGTAATATACTGCAAAGGACTACTTCACTGATAAGAATTCGTACACTGTAATTTTTCTTTCCATGGGCTGAATGTGTTTTTTTTAATTAAAGTGGAAAAAACGACAATTTTTTAAAAACCATATTATCCTTAATCCATTTCATCAGTCTAGTTATTATTTAAATCACGGTTGAAAGAAAAAGTAGTCCCACTGCAATTCTTGTATTAAATGGATAAACTTTTAATACATTGCTTCTACAAAAAAAGGTCTACGATGACTCGTTTGTTTCTGAGAACGCAGCAATTTCAAGAAAACAGAAACAGAGGACTTCCAGTTATTTCCTAATCTCGCACTGGCATATATAAAAGTCAAATCCCAGAATTTATATTGCCTAAAGATTTTAAAAAATAGTAATTTTAAAACTTTACCAAGAATGTGCTAACTATACTGATGTCTTTCGTTCTTCTAGCAAGAGCCATAGGAGGTACGCACATAAATTTGTTCCATTTGTCTTTAATTATTTTTGCTGTATGATGCTAAGAAAACAATCTATAAAAATCGGGTATTTATGTCACCAAACTGTATTAACAAAAATAATATCTTTATATTCTTTTAATCTTTAATATATTTATTATCTTTAATATCTTTTAATCAGAAAATAGTTCATGTAACTTCTACTTAGTTTAACCTTCTCCCCTTCATTTTATTAAAATAAATTATAAAATTATCCAAAATTTAAGACCACAGCAAGGCCTATAAGTGCAAGTTTCAGATTCAAATTTCTCCTGAGAATTTTTCTCTTTACAATTTTCTTCATCCTGGGATTTAAAATTGCCCTGTTATTGGTCACATCCAGTAAGTTCCAGTTCAGTATTTGTAGACATATATTTTTCAGTAGGTTAAAATTAAAGAAATTCATTCAAATAGCTTCTTCTTGATTTTAAAGTTCTAGTATAATCTAGCTTTTACTAAAATCTGAATAATAAAACTCCCCAATCTTAAACTATCTTATTTGATTGTTTCTCTTTGTGCAAAAAGCCACACACACTATAGTTTCCAACTGGTATTAAACTACATGTGTATATAGGGAATATATAAGATTTAACTTATAAAACATCTTATTAAAATACATAGCTCTATTACAATCATATATTGTTGAACCTCTGCAATTGACTAGTTCTCATATAATCCCATTTCCTCAGGAAACTTTGCATTTTCTGTTAATCAGAAATCTTTTTAAATCAACCAGAAGCACCTCAGTGCTGAAGATGAAAACAGGCAAAAGGTTCCAAAACCCTATGGAAAACACTAGACATGATAATAGCCTGATGCCATGCTTTCTATAGCTTAATAGCCTCACTTGTCCTGTTTCATACACTCTTTTTGATAAACAGAGTCTTCTGGTTATCGGATACGACCTGAGGCTAAAATGGCAAAACCTCTACCAAAATATTCTTTTAAAAATCTTAAATACTGCTTAGGAATTGGAGGAGACATTTGTCCATTGCGATTTTTTTTTTCCCCCTAAGAAAGCAAATCAAAAGCTAATTATTAGCAAAGAGCCCGTTGGTTTCATTCACTGATAGGAGACAAAGAATTCCAAATGGAAGTTAGGCTGCATTCCACCCAGCGGACTGGAAAAAGCATAATGTACCCCATACTGTCCTGGGGTGAAGCAGAATTGCAGCTAATATGATACTCCACATTCCCACTGTGGCCAGATTCCATGTAGAAAACCAGGAGCAAAGGAGTCGGCTTTTAAGTCAGCTACATAAAGCAATCCAAAAATCACATTCCCAGAGGTACCTCCCATCAAAATCACAGTCCTATCAGGAAAATTGATTTTAAAGAATTACACATAAAATTTTAAAAAGTAAGATTCCTTTACTCTTCATTCACTGTAAAATTAAAAAGAAAAAAAAAGATTTAGCTTTCCTAACGCATGCCTACTCCTCTGCTAAGTTATTCTTAAAAATAAATTATGTAGAGTAGGCTTTTCTCTAAATATACTGTGCTCTCCCATATACACATTGAAAATGATATTTGCATACACCAAGTGTATGCACTGATACACACATGGTAAAAGCTTAAAAAATATGGACTGCATAAATCAGAGGCTGATTTTAAATATACACCAACTTAAACAGATTTGTTTGCAATTTCTGAATTCCTCAGGTAGAAAAGATCTTTCTTGCTGGCTATGGTTCTAGAAGATGCTTATCCTCTATAGGGTATGCAAAAATGCTTCTCTATATAAACAAAGAAAGAAAGGTTCCAGGATCTTTATACTCTAATCCTTGCCTTTGCTATTAAACATCTACCGAAAAATCAGTCTGTCATGCTACAATAAACATGATATTTTGCGTGCTGCCCAAGACATGTTTTTCCTCATGAATATAAGTCGCCTGCCATTTATTATGAGATTTTCCCCCGATTGACACCCCATTATGTATATTCAGTCAAGCTCAAACGAGATTTCAAGTGATCAATATGCTATTTGTGCTGAAAGTCTATTAGCAGCTCTAGCGATAAACTCTGCAGAGTAACAAAAATGCAGCGATATTTAGTGAACTGAATTACATAGAAATCTGTTTGGGGAGTGAGGGGCAGTCAGGAAGGCAGAAAAGCAAGGGGCAAGAGAGGGTAAAGGAAACATTTTCCTAATAAAAACTAGCTTCCCAGAGGCCTGACCACTGATGAAATGCATTAAATGCCAAAGAATTTTTCAAAAATACCTTAAATTACATGTTGAGATCTCTAAAGCAGCAGGGAGGAGTCTAAATCAGCACGGGGTCCCTTCCACAGAACAGACGGTTCTCTCCTTAAAGAGCCATATTTGGAAGTATTTGATATTCATAAAACAGAGAAGGCAGACCCTATCCCTGGGAGACGGGTAACATCTCATACCATCCAAAATCTTCGTGTGACACAGCAATGGCCTCCTGCATACTTTGGCACCTTCTATTTTATAACTGAAATTTACCAGAACCTAATAAAGCGTGACCTTGATCAGTTGGGCTAAAGAAGCATTTTGGTGGAGGTATATGGTAGAAATGGTAGCTCCATAGTAGCCACAGGATTTTATATGGCATAGAGCAATTCTGTTCCTGAAATTAGATGTGTCTACTTATCGTACTCCATCTGTGTAAGGACAGATATGGCCACCCAGGAAGAAGTGTCCACTTGGCGTTACCGAGTCACCAAAGGTCTGTATTCTACTATCATGAAAAACAGTGGTAGGTTGGGTGGTTAGAGAAGAACAGTAAGCAATGGCTACGATGGCAGTCATTCAAAGTTATACTGCCGTGTAGTGAACACACACTGGTTTAGGTAAGGCACCGTCTCCCTACCAGGAGATATCTCCTTCTAGATGCTTATTTATGAGGCTAGAGTTGGGTAAAAAGAAAGAAAATAGGAAGTGCTGCTCTGCAAAGAGCTCCAGAATTACGGGTATTTGATTTGCTGAACTTACACTTTTGAGCCATTCACAAGCAGAAATGCAGAGTCACCATCCATTGTATCAAAGGAACATCTGTAAAACCAAAATATTTAGGTTATTAGTAGTCTGGACAGTTTCCAAATTCCATGAGTAGCAAAGAAGATTTACAGTAATTTGGCCAAAAATGCACAGACTGAGTTACAGCTGGACCGGAGCTATTTCTCATGACATTTTTAGTTCTAAAACCTAGAGCTTGAATACCTTTAAATTGGCAACCTAAAAGAAGACACAGTGTGTGTGGGGGAATGTACTTTACCTATAAGAATAACTGTATTCTTTATAATGACCTTTTTAATGGTCCTAAGTACTAAGATACTCAAGCACAGCAGAATCAGAGCGCAACATCCACCAGGAAAGAAAGAAATAAAAACCATCCTCATGACCACAAGTCTGCCCAAAACACAAAATCGGGTAATCTTAAGTAGCAATTCTAGTTTGTACAGGGTGTATATGTATGTGGCAGAATATGCACACCACAGCACATTCTTTAATTTTGCAGATGTATATGCAAGTATTTAATGTCATAATTTTAAATGAGCAGCCATCTCCAACTGATTTTTTTGAAGGCTAATCTCTACTGCCCAGACCTAACACTCATACACTCAAAAACATATGAACATATTAATTTTTAACAGCTTAAAGCCAATGAAACTGATATTACTAGCCCTATGGCTCCCTGAAATAAGTGGATTAGCAAAATGTGTTTCCTTTCATTTCCTTGCAAAACACGCATATCCTGACATCCTCAAATGGAAAAGGCTGATTCTTAGAGGCCAATTCTGAAAAGAGTCAGTCATCAGAGGTGCAAGGCTCTCCGATCTTGTAAAATGGCTCAATGTATATTAACATCATCTCCTGAGGTAGAAACTGAGATCTGCTGGCCAGCTAAGGCAGTTCAGGTGTTTATTCAGGCAGCATATTCGTTTTACCAGGAGGTGGGTTTTCTGGAATGCTCCTCACGCAATGTTGTGTGCATATTTACTGTCAGAACTTAAGGAACTACTGTTCTGGAACCTTCTCACACTGCAATTACTGTGCAAATAAGCAGAGCTAAGTTCCACAAAATAATCACTGCAAATCTTGGAGAAAAACCCTCTTTGAAAGCAGAGTGCCAGGGCACCACTGTCTGAGCAAGGCACCAGGAACGTCCTACCAATTTGATTTTTGAAGCCAACTCTGAAATCTATTTTGATTTTAGAATGACCCACAATCACAGGCAATTTACCTAGCTGTGTGTTTCTGGTGAAATCTCAAAGCCTTTTATGTGCTAAGATTTGAAGGTGTGGTTTATGGATTTTTAAAGAGAAGAAAGATAACATAGGAAGGAAAAAAGCAGACGGTGGTTTTAGCAGCTTTGAACCGATCTTAGTTCAGAACAGAGCATGCAATTTTCACCTGGAGTATCACTCAGACTGGAATAACTGTTGAGATACTGCTAACAGATCGCCACATCCAGATTTAGAAATGCATTAATTCACTCTAGCCATCAGAGAAAGAGTATCATTTTCTCTTCTTTAAATGATTTATTTGCCTTAAAAAAAAAAAAAAAAAAAGACTGGTAACATCAAGTGGGCCGCCTTTCTTGTTGCTTAAAAAAAACAGCAAAGAAAAATGTCTTCAAATCCCTCTTCCTCACGGACAGACCCGCTGTCTGCAGTAGACTCTGCGGGCAAGCATGGGCATGATATTAACGAATTGTGACTTTATAATGCTCCTTTCTTCAGAACAGTTTAAAACATTTTCTTTCCCATAGATTTTAAATAAGATTTGAAATCTTCTCGCCTTGTTGCAGAAATGGTCTTCCTCTAATCTGACGTGACATGACTGGGTTCATTTTGAAGGACCAAACGGTAAAAGGTAAACTCATTCATCTGTTTCCTACTCCAATTATGCATTTCTGTTCTAACAGAGATGCCAGGTGCTTGTCTGTCCCACAAGCTGGTTTATCCTATGCCTTGCCTGAAAATGAGCCCCCTATCTCCAAAAAACGTACTTTTATAGAGAGATTTTATTAAGTATACCAATGCAAAAGTGACTCCTTTTTGTCTTTGCTATATGCTTTGATATTTGTCCTTCTGAGACAGGATTACAGCCCGAGGATCTTAAAACTTGGAAGCAGCTGTTTCATATCAAAATAAACCTACCTGAGTTAAAAGGACATTTTAACAAGCTGACGGGTGAAACTGTATAGCACTGTGCTTCTTAAGACCTGTGAATTAAAGCCTGCCCTCCAAAATGTCAGTATTATTTAAATACTCAGAAACCCAACCCTGGAAACTGCCTCTCCCTGCACCACTGCAATTGTCGAATTCCTCTCCTAGTCTTTCTGCAGATGCTCAGAAACAGGGTGGGGCTCCCTGGCCTTGCAGGCAATATTGAAGGAGTCTGTGCTGCAAAGAAAACTCAATTAATCGTTCGTATCTCAGTTTCTTTCCCAAATTCCTTTGAAATAAACATGTTCTCAAGAATGCCAGTGTTTGTAATTTTACATATTAGATTAAAATATTTATGTCAAACCAAATGCACTATGCAAAAGCATGGGTGACAGGTACTGAAATGAAGATGACAATTTTAGGAACCAGGGAAAACCTTCCTGAAGAAGAAATGTGAGGAGGAGACTTACTTCTCTGTTCAAGGATGTCTCTGTGAAGGCATTTTTCCCTCTTTTTTTCCAAAGGTAACAGTTTTTTTTAGGTCTACAAGAAAATCCAACCCTGCTAAACCATGCTTGGTTCCTTTATGAGTCAGCAGGCCACTCAGGAGTTCAAACACTGCAGCCCAGAGTAAATGACCAAGAGCTGTCTTTGGACACACCCATTTTACTAATCCTGATTCTTTGATTTAAAAAAAAAAATCATTTTTTTTGCTATTTCTGTGTCTGCCCTTTAGAACATGCATCAAAAACTGTACGGCTCCACCTCCAGCAAAGAGGACTCGGGCTCCATGTAAAAGCACTACCCTTCAGCTCTTTTACTGAGTGCAATTGGATTAGGGCTTATTTCTTCCTCAATGGCCAACTCCTGTTTCTTTTTCTCTCTCCAGTCTGCATGTTATCAGCTTGACATTCCCTTCAGTGGCATATGACAAATCAAATTGGCCATCATTGCACTCATCAAAGGAGGATGTTTTCTACTTCCCAGGACTGCTCCCTCCCCTCCTTTTACAATCATGGACACACCAAAGAAACAAATCTTGGGTTTCTTTTTGGTTTTTGGAGGGGAGAGACAGCCTTGGTGAGGGTGGTAAGAGATTATGAATGGATACAACTCACCATAAAGAAGAAAAGCGACACATAGCTATAAAGCCAAAGGTACAGTCTAAAATATTAAAAATCTCGTGCCTCCTCCATAAATTTAAGGCATTCACCAAAAATGCAGGTATTATTAGCGTTGAAAAACTTCACCAAAAAAAAAGGAGTAAATTATTTTCAATGTCTTTTTGCATGATTCAGCACCTTAAAAAAAAAAAGCAAAACTAATGTCTGCCTGTGAGTTAAAATGTAAAAGAAATATTATCTGGGTGCCTTAAAACATTACCCACCCTTTCTTGAACCACCTGCTCTCCTACTTCATCAGGGGCATATCAAATATGGGGTCCCCGGTTTGCTACTGTAATACACAGTGACCACTTTCGAGACCGCAATTTCCCTCTCCGGTAGCTAAGTGGCTTTTGGGAACCGAAATGACCGGCTGCAGAAGCTTCGCCCCACCTTGGGCTATTCCTCGCCGGTCAGCCACACACACACATAAGCACACTCGAGTCCAACTATCTCGCTCACATCAGCTGCAGTTATACGTTCCCACCTGATGTGTCTTTTCCACCTCCGTCAAGTACCTTAAGACAAGAATTTTCCGAAGCCCTTCCCCCAAATTAAGGATTTCGCCTGAGCCCCTGACCTTCAGAAGCGGCAGAAAGAGGCGGAGGAGGCAAGGAATCTCAAGCTCGGTCTGCAAACTTAACCTGCGCATCGCGGGGACCGGCGTCCGCGTCCCCCGGACCCCACAATGTCCACGCACTGCCCCGGCAGCATCCTGCCCCCTCAGCATCCCACGCCCGCGCTGCAGACTCACCTGCCGGTTGGCGAGCCGCGCGCCTCGGCGGTCCAGCCTCCGGTCGCGACCTCCGCGGACAAGCCTCTGCTCTGGGTGCCGAGAGCGCCCTCAGGGGTGGCCGTGCCCGCGGGCCGGTGCGGGGTAGGGCGACCGGACGCCAGCAGCCGGCAGGAGGAGCGCGCCCCGGCGGGTCCGCACCGAGTCCGAGCGAGCGGGCGAGCGGGGCGGGAGGGGCCATTTGTAACCGAGCAGACGCTACCACCGCCCCTTACTCGCGGGGGGCGGGGGCGGGCGGTCAGGTGACGGCGGCCCACCCTCCGCCGCGGAGCCGGGTGGTTTCTGCCCGGGAGGAGCCCCCTGGCGCGCTCTGATTGGAACTCCCGCCGCAGTGGCGGGGGAAGGGGGGCACGTGATCGCCCGGCCCCGCGGCCCGGCGCGCCCCACCCCCGCTGGGCACCCCATCTTCCTCCTGGAAAAGCCGGGGGACTCAGAGAAGGCGGGGTAGCACGTGGGGGTGTAGAAGAGCCTACCAGCCCCTTGAGCCGCAGCTCGGGGTGCTCGCAGCCGCTGAACCCCGGGAGGAAGGGTTCCCACGCGGCCAGCCGACCTCCACTGTCCCCCGGCCCTCCCCTTGGCCGCAGTACCCTTCCCCCACACCTCCAGGACTGGCATTTCTCAACGCAGACCACCGCCACTCCGTAGAAGCTAACGCCACTTAGGAGTGTTTGTATTTTTCCCCCTGCACACCGGCACATAGTATCAGGGATCTATCAGGGAGAAACCCACCGCGGGGCATTGCAGACACCGCCCAGTTCCGAGGCTTGGGAGACTCGGACCACGCCCCGGGATGCCTGACGGCTCCTGGGTCAGGATGCGGAGGAGGGGGCGGCGCCGCTGGAGCCGCAGTCTCAGAGCCTTCTCGGAGAAAAGGGTTGGGGGCGGGGTGGGGGAAGAAGGCGATCCTCTGGGAATCCAGCTCGCAGCCTCTGGTAGTCCGTTACTAGTAGAGGTCAAATTAGAACAACTAAGCTACTGGTTCCCGCATGGACGCGCCGCCTGGTTGCAGGAAGCCCGGCTATAAATCACCCAGAAGGAGCTTTGCTTTTCCTAGCAGGGAGAATGGGACTGTGCAAGAGCCCCCCAGGGTTTCTCGCTGTCCTAAGCCCAGTGCTACCCCACAGCGAGTGGATTCTGCAGGTTCTTTTCCTCCACCGCCTCTGGCTCCCTCTCTGGGCTCTACCGCCCTAGAAGGCAAGACTCTAAAGAAAATGCGGTGTCATGTCAACCACGGTGCCTGTGGACGCGTTGCTGCCAAACTCAGCAATACATGGGGACCGCGGATCTGGGCGTCTGCTCTCCACTTGGGTAGTTATGTGGGTATACATATATGATTATTTATTATAACCAAATTGGAGGGAGAAGTCTTTCTCTTCACTGCATTTTTTGAAACTCCAAGGGAGTTTTGTACTTGCTTTGGGCGGAGACGTGGTTTCCAGAGGAGGCTGACGCCGCCCTTAGCTGAGCCGGAGAACCACAGGGAGGGCGTGCGTTTGGAGGCCCTTAGTCCACGGGTGCCCAGCCTCCGCCATCCCCACCACCACCACCACCGCTTAGGTCAGTCAGACAACAAGTCCCTCGCCCGCGAAGGCCTTTTCAAACTCAGTGTGACCCAGATTGTGCTGAACACTGACCTTTTCATACCTGGGCATCGCAGGGCAAGAGACAAGTGACAAGCAGGTTTACCCGAAAGGGGATTTAGAAAGCTTTTGGCGCAGACGCTAGATAGGGAACCTTTGAGGAAGCCGAGTATCTAGCAATTGTAAATTGAGGGAGAGAGGGAGAAGGTGAGAAAGAGAAACATCTGATCTATAAAGAAACGGCTCAGTTAATAAGAAGCATCTTGTTCTCCAAGTTCTTCCCATTTCTCCAAACCACAAAGTCTGGGGAAACCGCATCAGTAAATTAAAAGTGCGTCGGGGGTGGGGGGCATGAGTTTTTTTTTTAAAAAAACACACACTTCTTTAATAAGAAAGGTGTGGTAAATTTTCCGTTCCCAGGTGTTAATCTTGATGACACCTCCATGTTACAACTGCAGGTTGACTGTGACAAGCTAATCCCAGCGCAGAGGACTCAGGCATACAGAATTTTCACAATTAAAACTGAAGACTTTCCCCCACCCCCCAACCACTCATCACAGAGGGCTACTCCCTCAGACTCGGGATGGGGAAAGCGAGAGGCTGCAGATCTTACCCACTGGCCCCGGAAGGGGGCTGGGGGTTGGGGGTGGGGAAGAAGCCGGGCTACTTGTTGCAGCCCCGCCAGGAGACGTGATATCCTAGCTGATTTGGCTGGGGGTTAGAGTTAAAATCCCTTCTCAGGGATCCAGAAGCCGCGGCAAGCGGCAGGCACCGACTCTGTGCCCCCAGGGAAAGTTTTTTTTCTCTCTCTCTCTTTTGAAACCTAAACTCCGAACCATCTTTGCTTGAAATGCTTTGTCTTGCACGTCTGGGAATTGCTCTGTGCAGCTAAACGCGTACCGCGCGCGCGCGCGCACACACACACACACACACACACACACGCGCGCGGGGTCGCCTGAATGGTGAGGTGAGGGAGGGATGCCCGTACCCGGTCCTTGGACTTTGACCGGCTCTGCCCTTGGGAAACAGAGCGAGGGGAATGGCCTCGGTGTGTCTGCTGTTGTGAGACAGGTAACTCGGATAGGCCCTGCTCCAGCTGCTTTGGGAGTGGGAAGCTGGGGAGGTTCGGGGCGGCCACGGTGCACGCTTATAACCGGCCGTAGAGAAGTGTAGAAGTGTCGTGAGGCAGAGACTGCACAAGGGTACGAAGGTTTTCCCGACTCCAAGTCTACTGGGTCAGTCTGCTGAGAAAATGCGCTATACCCGAAAGGTCCACGCAGGGCCGGCCAGCATGCTGGGGGGTGGGGGCGTGGAGCGGGGTCCAAGACTCGTCCACACGCAACACCCCTGGGAGCTGCAGTTCGCGCCGCCGCCTCGCTGCGGCCCGGGGTGGGGGGGGTTGGGGGGGGGCACCGCGGCCGAAACCCGCGCGGCCGCCGAACCTTTGCTTTCAGCGTCCTCCGGCGGCACCGTACGGGGTTCGCCGAGCAGCAGCCAAGGGCACAAGCAACTCACTGTGCGTCTGAAGTGACCACGCCTTAGGGCTGTGTAAAGCTGGCCCTAGGGTGACTTGGGGGCGGCGAGGTTAACAAAGTGAGGAATTTGTACTGGTTTTTACAGACAACGAAGCTGGTATTACTGAGTGTTTAAGTGAATCTTCCAGGAACTTGAAGACGTGTATGAGGGTAGGGAGGGGTGAGAAGATGGAGCTAATAATGACGGATTGATAACCACGGGAAATACCCAATTTAAGGAATCTCCCCCTCTCCTGTCGCGCCATCGGGAGTTCTGCCCAGGTGGAGGCACCGCTGCGTTCGCGGTCACCCGATCGCACGACAACACCGGCTGCTGTTGTCTTTTCCCGCTACCTAGAACCAGCAAATGTATTTGCCCGCCCTTGCCCCTTTATGTGGACCTTTTGCATTTTCCTTTCATTCCGAGGGCGGGTTGATGCCAGCACCAACTGCATTGCCCCCGGCGGGCACCTAGCCGCTCGCCGCAGTCTCCTCCGCGCCCGGCAGGGCCCGTGGGGCTGCTGAGACACAGAGGCCACAGCGGCCGGTGCCCTGCGCCCCCTCCCCCCGCGGCCACACCTTAATCTCCTCCACCCCCACCGGAGTAGCCCTTGGTCGCTCCCCTCCCCGGCGCGCTCCCGACGCCAAACCATCAGGGACAGCAGAAAGCCGGGATCCGTGTGCAGACTAGGGGAAGGGCGCACACCGGCGACCGGAGCCCTGCGACCCCACCTCCGTCCCCAGCTCGGGGTCCACCTACGCCTCAGTGGATGGATGGAGCTTCCACGGGTTCCCACTGATCTCTATCCATCCCAATCCCTCCCCCATTCCAGAGTTTGGACAGTGGGGGGGGGGAGGGGGGCGGGGGGCCTTCTTCCCGGACTCGCACCTCCAGCTAACCCCGGACAAAGCCTCTCGGTTTACCGCACCTGAGCTGAAAGTAGGCCCCGGCACCGGGGAGGAGGAGCGCGGAGAGCGCCTCGAGGCGCCTCACCCCGCCGCGGCCTCTGCCCCTGCCAGCTCGATGCCCACCCGGGCTAGGGTACCGCCCACGCGAGGCAGGCACCTCGCGCGCTGCCCCTCCAGCACTGGTGGGGTCCGCCAAGCGCCGACTACCCGCAGCCAAGGCGCTGCAAGGAGGAGGCCCCGCGGCGCCGGTTGCTCCACACCCACGTGTCCCTCGTGTGCGCGCCCCCGGCCTACAGATGCTATCCGGCTGGCGCGGCGGGGATTTCCGGGCGGCCCCACCCTCCCGGGCCGCTACGCCCGCTTGCCGGCGTTCGGAGTCCCCTTGGCGTCCCCGCTGCAGCATCCAAGACCAGGCGCCGCCTCCGCGAGCCCGTCTGCCCAGCACGCCTGCGGGCTGCTGCCGGGAGGCCGCACCTCCTGCCGCGTCCTCCGCCCCGCGCTCACCTTTTTCGGTGGACAGTGGGGTTCAGTCACTGCACCAAGGCTGTTCAGCTACCGCCCAGGGCCTCATCGAGGGTGCAGCGGGAGGGAGTTCCTGAGGTGCCAGCACCCTCCTTAACCCCTTCCCTGGCTTTCAGTACAGCACCTTCATCAGTCCGCCCCCCTCCCTGGCAGTAGGGTGGGGTATAGCTCTCTCTCCCTCTGCTTTCTCTTTCTCACTCTCACACCAGCGCTCACCTACACACACACACACACACACACACACACACACACACACCTGAACACGACGAGGCCAGGACCAGTGTCTCCCTCTAGAACTCCTAATTCCGACACTTTGCAGCGCGCAGCGCGTTGCTGACGGCAAGGGGGAGGAGGGTTAGTTGGGAGTTTAGTTTCTTAAAATTTAGGAAATAGTCTTCTGTCCTTGATCATTGCGTTTTGAAGAGGATTGCCCTTTATGTTGAAAAAGATATAGCCAAGGAGCATTCATTCACACATTTAAAAAATTATTTAGTGATAGTTGTAGATTCACATGCAATTGTAAGAAATTATACAGAGAGATTCTGTGTGCTATTTACCCAGTTTTCCCCAAAGGAAACAATTTCCAAATCTTCGGTACAAAGTCGCGCCCAAGTCTTACTTAGATTTCCCGAATTTTACATGTACTCATGTATATGTGTGCGTACATAGTTCTATGCAATTTTATCAGTTACATCCATGTTTCCACCACCACAGTGGTGGAATACATAGCAATTCCATCACCACACCACAAGCCTCCTTCATGTTGCTTTTTGTATAACCCACCTTTCTATAATCTGTCATTTTGGGAATGTTATATAAATGGAATTATATAGTAATGCATTTTTTTGGTACTGGTACATTTTTTTTTGGTACTCGGCATAATTTCCTTGATATTCATCCAGGTTGTTGTGTGTGTGAGTTTATTGGTTCTTTTTGTTGTTTTGTTCATGCTATGGATGTACCGGGCTGTTTACCTATTCACCCAATGAAGGGCATCGGTGTTGTTTCCAGCTTGGGCTGTTACAAATAAAGCTGCTATGAACATTCATGTACAGGTTTTTACGGGAACATAAGTTTTCATTTTTCTGGAATAATTTTCCAAGACTGCAATTGCTAGGTCCTGTGGTAATTGCTGTTGCGTTTTGTAAGAAACTGCCAACCTATTTTCCGTTTTGCATTCCTACCAGCAATACATGAATGATCCAGTTTCTCCCCCATTCTAGCCAGCATTTAACGTTGTCACTTTTTTTTTAATTCTAGCCATTCTGATAGGTGTAGTAATATCTCGTGGTTTTAATTTGCATTTCCCTTATGGCTAATGATGTTGAACATCTTTTTTATGTGCTGATTTGCCATCTGTATCTCCTCGTCTACAAAATGTTTGTTTAAGTCTTTTGCCCATTCTCTAATTGGATTTTTTTCACAGTTAAGTTTTGAGAGTCCTTTGTATATTCTAGATATTAGTTCTTTTTCAGATAGGTGGCTTGCAAATATTTTGCCTGTGGTTTGTCTTTTCATTTTCTTAACAGGGTCTTCCTCAAAGCAAAGTTTCTGATTTTGATGAGGTCCAATTTATCAACATTTCCTTTTATGGATCTTGCACTCTGTATCAAGTCTAAAAACTCTTGCCTAGCCATAAATCTTGAAGATTTTCTGTATGTTGTTTTGAAAGTTTTATAACTTTACATTTTATATTTAAATCTGCAATCCATTTTGAGTTAACTTTTCTATAAAGTATGAGGTTGAGTTTCATTTTTTTTTCCCCTTCAGATGTCAGTTTGCCAGCACCATTTGCTGAAAGGTCTATCACTCTTCTATTCAATTGCTTTTGCACTTTTTTCAAAAATCAGTTGGCATATGTGTGTGGGTCTATTTCTGTGTTCTCTATTCTGTTCCATTGATCTATGTGTCTATCCATTTGCCAATACCACGCTGTCTTGTTTACTGTAGTCACCTAGTAAGATTTATATCCGGTAGAGTGACTCTTCACACTCTGTTCTCCTTTTTCAAGATTATTTTAGCTATCCTAGGGCTTGCGCCATTCCATATAAATTTTAGAATAAAGGTTGTCTAGGTTTATAAAAAAATTCACTTGGATTTTGAAAGGAATTATATTAAACCTACAGATCAGTCTGGGGAAAGTTGATATCTTTATTATGTTGAGTCTTCCAGTCCAAGATCATAGAGTATCTTTGCATTTATTTAGGTCTTGGTTTCTTTTTTTCATCTGCACCTTGCAATTTTTAGCCTAAATATTCTCTCTATGTGCTTTGCTAGATTTACACCTAAGTATTTCATTTTCTTTGGAGCAGTTGTATATGACATTGTATTTTAAATTTTAGTTTTCACATGATCATTGCTAATATAGAAATGCAATTAATTTTTATGTGTTGATCTTGAGACTTTGTTGGATTCAGTTATCAGTTTTAGGAGTTTCTATGTAGATGATAAAGCACCAATTTTATTCCTTTCTTTCCAAATATGTATGTTTTTCATTTCTTTTTCTTATCTTATTTCAGTGGCTAGAACTTCCAGCACTATGTTGAATAAGAGTGGTGAAAGCAGACTTCCTTATCTTCCCAGTCTGAAAGGGAAGTGTTCAGTCTTTCACCATTAAGTTTGATGTTAACAGTAAAAATTTTTCTTAATTAAGTCAAGGAAATTACCTTCTATTCCTAATTTGCTTAGAGTTTTTATAATGAATAGATGTTGGATTTTGGCAAATGTTTCTGTACATCACTTGATATGATCACATGATATAGTGCATTGATATAACTGAATTTTTTTAAACTTTTTATTGTATAATATGACATATATACAAAGTAAAGAAAGAAAAAAACAATAATTTTTTTGAGGAGATTTTTTTTATGATCATTCCATTCTACATATATAATCAGTATTTCACAATATCATCACATAGTTGCATATTCATCATCACGATCATTTCTTAGAACATTTGCATCAGTTCAGAAAAAGAAATAAAAAGACAACAGAAAAAGAGATAAAATGAAAACAGAAAAAAAATTGTACATACCATACTCCTTACCCCTCCCTTTCATTGATCACTAGCATTTCAAACTAAATTTATTTTAACATTTGCTCCCCCTATTATATATTTTTATTCCATATGTTTTACTCATAGATATCTACTCGTAGATAAAAGGAGCATCAGACACAAGGTTTTCACAATCACACAGTCACATTGTGGAAGCTATATCATTATACAATCATCTTCAAGAAACATGGCTACTGGAACACAGCTCTACATTTTCAGGCAGTTCCCTCCAGCCTCTCCATTACATCTTGAGTAATAAGGTGATATCTATTTAATGGGTAAGAGTAACCTCCAGGGTAACCTCTCCACTCTGTTTGGAATCTCTCAGCCATTGACACTTTGTCTCATTTCACTCTTCCCCCTTTTGGTCCAGAAGGTTTTCTCAATCCCTTGATGCTGAGTCTCAGCTCATTCTAGGATTTTTCTCAATCCCTTGATGCTGAGTCTCCGCTCATTCTAGGATTTCTGTCCCATGTTGCCAGGAAGGTCCACACCCCTGGGAGTCATGCCCCACGTGGACAGGGGGAGGGTGGTGAGTTTGCTTGTTGTGTTGGCTACAGAGAGAGGCCACATCTGAGTAACAAAAGAGGTTCTCTTGGGGGTGACTGCTAGGCCTAATTTTAAGTAGGCTTGACCTATCCTTTGTGGAGTTGAGTTTCATATGAACAAACCCCAAGACTGGGGGCTCAGCCTACAGCTTTGGTTGTCCACACTGCTTATGAGAATATCAAAAATTCTCTCCCGTTCTCACCATTCCCCGAAGGGGGCTTTGCAAATACATTTTTATTCACTGATCAAATCACTCTGGGATTTATCGGGGCATCACTCTGGACAAACCAACAAAATCTCATGTCCTACTCAAGGTTCCATGTACTTATTATGGTGTTCAATTAAGCTATCTACATAAGTTATATTAGGAAATGCACTAGTCAAAGTATAAATTTTGTACCAATTAAACATTTTTGCTTTAGTCTCACACATAAGTTGAAATTGTAAAATATTAATTACCATCTGTATTATAACTGATTTTTGAACATTAAACCAACCTTGCATACTTGAATAAATACCACAGCTTCCATAATTCTTCTTATACATGCTTAGATTAAGTTTCTTAATTTTTTTAGCTGTGGGCTTGTTGAGCCACTACCAGGGTCCATTATCTGTAATCTGGGAGTTGGGCCCCTTTTTCAAAAATTATTAAAAGTTTCAAGACAACAATGAGCTATCACCTTATACCTGTAAAAATGACTGCTATTAAGCAGAAAACTACAAACGTTGGAGAGGATATGGGGAAATTGGAACATTTATTCACTGCTGGTTGGGATATATAATGGTACAGCTCCTTTGGAAGACAGTTTGGTGATTCCTCAGAAAACTAAATATCAAGTTGCCCTACAACCCAGCATTACCAATATTAGGTATATACCCAGAGGAGCTGAAAGTGGTAACATGAGCAGACGTTTGCACACTGATGTTCATAGCAGCATTTTTCACAATTGCTGGAAATAATCCAAGTGTCCATCAACAGATGAGTGGATTAACAAAGTGTGGTGTGTATGTATATATACATTATAATACAATGGGATATTATGCATCAATAAGATGAAATGAGGTCCCAACGCATATGACAACATGGATGAAACTTGAAGATGTAATGCTCAGTGAAACATCAGACACAAAAGGATAGATATTGTATGATTTCGCTATTATGACTCTGGTAAATGTAATCTCAGAGGTTTACACTGTAGTATATAGGGGACCTAAAGGTACACAGAAGCTAAAGTCAGGGGAAAAGTTACCCAATGAGGTTGAACTTAACGGTAAGGGACTGGATAGAAGTGATGGTAGCTAATTAGCAAGGTTATAAGTAACATTGCCATATTGAAGGTGAATATGCTTGAAAGGGGTTGTATAATGCCATGTGTCCCACTGACTAACTCAACAATTATAAATAAGTTCTTCCATGGACCCCCAAAGGTTTGATCTTGTACAAAGAGTCAATAATAGAGGAATATAGGGGGAAAACTAATATTGAATGCTGTGCTGGTTTGAAAGGAAGTATGCCCCCTAGAAAAGCCATGTTTTAATCAAAATCCCATTTCATAAAGGTAGAATAATCCCTATTCAATACTGTATGTTTGAATCTGTAATCAGATCGTCTCCTTGGATGATGTGATTTAGTCAAGAGTGGTTGTTAAACTGGATTAGGTGACAACATGTCTCCACCCATTTGGGTGGGTCTTGATTGGTTTACTGGAGTCCTATAAAAGAGGAAACATTTTGGAGAAGGAGATTTGGAGAGAGCAGAGAATGCTGCAGCACCACGAAGCAGAGTCCACCAGCCAGCGACCTTTGGAGATGAAGAAGGAAAATGCCTCCCAGGGAGCTTCATGAAACCGGAAGCCAGGAGAGAAAGCTAGCAGATGATGCCGTGTTCACCGTGTGCCCTTCCAGATGAGAGAGAAGCCCTGACTGTGTTCACCATGTGCCTTTTCACTTGAGAGAGAAACCCTGAACTTCATCGGCTTTCTTGAACCAAGGTATCTTTCCCTGGATGCCTTAGATTGGACATTTCTGTAGACTTGTTTTAATTGGGACATTTTCTCAGCCTTAGAACTGTAAATTAGCAACTCATTAAATTCCCCCTTTTAAAAGTCATTCCATTTCTGATATACTGCATTCTGGCAGTTAGCTAACTAGAACAAATGCTGTGGCCTACAGTTAACAGGAAGACAGCAAAATACCACAACAATATCAGGGTTAAATAATTCAGAGGGAGGGATGAGATATAAGGGAAGGTTTTGATTTGATATTTGGTGAGGCTATGTTTATCAGCTCTTTGTCTCTTTGGACCAATGAAAAATGTTAAAATTGAGAGTGCTGCTGATTGTACAACCAAGTGAGGATACTGTAAGGCATGCTTTGTTTATTTTGGACATTATCCATGATGCTCAAGGGATGGAGGAGTCTAAAGTGTACGTGACTGAGAAGCCAAAAGGTGAACTGTGTGATGGAATACTATGCAGCTATGAAAAGGAATGACATTGTGAGGCATGCAATGAACTGAATGAACCTTAGGTACAACATGTTGTACAAAATAAGCCAGGGATAAAAGAACAAATATGCTATGGTCTCTCTCAGTAAATACTTATAAGGAAATTGGAGCCTAAATTGTAAGCTCTTATAGGAGCCATTCTTAGTCCAAAATTGTAAGTGTATTTCTAGGTTCTGAGACACTGAGCTATATGTGTATAAGCTGATATTTCCTCGGAAGTTTGAGTACCTCTGTGACACCTAAGATTCAGAGCTGGAGCTCTGCCGCTCAAAAAGTCAACATTGCTAATACAATAACAGTTAAAATAACTGAAAAAGAGATCAGGCTTCAATTAGAGATAAAGATGAAGCCGATCTGGGTGGGACTAAGGTAAATCAGAACACAGGGTAAAAGACAATAGTATATATATAGTCTAGAGCTTCACCTACCATCTGAGACCAAAGGAAGAGAGGTATATTGTGTCCCAGAACATAACTTTTCTGTAACATAAAATCTGGTTAGCTCATTTTAATGACCCATACATGTGGAGCTCAGAATGGGAACAAGGCCCTGTAATTTTGTAGAGCTAAAATGTAATACCCGGAGATATCCCAGACCATGGAGGGCTGATAATTTTAAAGTGTTGGTAGAGTCCCTTGAGGGACTTAGGTAAAAATATGGAACTATTAAATTTTCCCATCCAGTAAACCCCTGGTACTCTCTCAAACATTAAGGATTCTCAAGAAAATAGTCCAAGCCCTTGATTTTTAGGCTTGCCCTTATGAAACTTATTTCTTTAGAAAGAACCTAAGACTACCTATAATTACTCCTAAGAGTAGCTTCCAGGAAACCTCTTTGGTTGCTCAAATGTGGCCTCACTCTGTCTCTAAGCCCAACTCTACAAGGAAAATCATTACCTTACCCCATATGTGGGACATGATATTCGGGGTGAAAGTCTCCCTGACAATGGGGGATACGACTCCCAGGTTTGAGCCTGGCACTGGCACTGAGGGATCAACAATGCCTTCCTGATCAAAAGGGAAAAAGAAATGTAACAAAATAAGATGTCAGTGGCTAAGAGAGTTCACCTGGAGTCAAGAGGCTATTCCTGAGACTACTCTTATGCAGGCTTCAGCTAGATATCCCTAATAGCCATAGTTTGCCATACTCCAATAAACACCATTCCTGTTAACCCTGAAGAACACCTAGGGCTCTAACTGAGACTTTACAAAAGTTTCATGTACTAAGTTTACTTTCCTGAAACCCATAACCTCCAGAGGGTTCCTGGGTCAGATACGTCCTGAAACCCAGAGAGGCCAGCCTCTCCAAGAACATCAATTCCATCCCCCTGTTCTATTTTGTTGACACCCCTTTTCAACATGAAAAAGTTAGAAAGGGCATTGCCCAAAGACCCCTATAGATTAAGAGTAAGTTCAAAGGAGAAGGAGGAGTTATAACAGAGAAGATATGATTTAACCAATGAGTGTGACTTCTGAATCACTATAATGATATTTCTTTTAGCTACCAGTGTTTTGGGGCAGATAGAAGGAAAAACCTGAAAATATGGACTGGTAACCCATACCAAACGTTGAAATCTGTTTTGTAATTACTTGTTAAAATGTACTTTGAACATTATTTCTTTTGTATATATTTTTATTTCATAATAAAAGATGTGTAAAAATAAAATAATAATACAAGCATTTAAAAAGTTTCGAGACAAAGATGGCATTGAAAAAATCACAAGGCCCCCTCTGAGCAGGGCTCTTGAAACTTCACAGGTCATACACTCATGAAACCAGCTCTGTCTGTCTATATACAAAAATCTTCCTGCTACCCCATCTCACTCCTGGGAAAATATTTCAGTTGACTGAGCATCTTGAACACATAGAGAAGTTATGTGTGGGGGTTGCATGTTTATATACAAATAACCCAAACCAGGAGATAAGCTTTCCGTGGCAGCTTGATCACATGAAAAATCCGCAGAACTAGCAAGAGAAAAGACTCAGATTCTTCTTTTAACAAATATTTATTGTGCCAACTATGTGCCAGGTCCTGAGCTAGGTGTTCCATAGGTGGTTAGATAAAGCTTTCAACCTAGACAGTTTATTTAGTCTTGATTTCTCAGTTTCCTGAGTTATTAGATGGGAACAATATTATTGTTCAGTTGAAAACCTTAAGGTGAATTCAGCAGTTCAAGGAGTTATAGTTATGTTTGGAAAGCTTCAGTGACAATATCTTTTTTAAAATAACATTATCTCGAAATAGAGTAGAGAATGAGTGTAGATTATAGGGTCTCAGTGTAGCATCTGATTTCCTTTCTTTGTTTTCTTTCATCTGACCCACTCAGTGGGTTTCCATGTCTGGAAACCATAACCACATCTTCCAGTATCTTATATGAATTAATAGACTTTTATCCTGGGATTTCAAAGGCATAAAAGATAGTAACAAGGAAATCTCAGGTCTACCTAGTTTTACACAATCAATATATTCCTTAAAAAAAAAAAGTCAACTGAGTTGATGGAAACTAAATAATCTTTCAAGTGCACTAGAGAATTTGACTATTAAAAGAAAATGTGTATTGAATCCTTTGTACAACAGTAATTTTTTTTATAAAGCAAAAGATTACCCCTAATTTGCCTGATGTGAAAACTCAGGCTGAAGCACGTAGTTTTATGACAAATGGGAGCCCACTGAGACTCTGAACAATGACTCCTGCTCTTCCTTTCAGCCCCGAGGAAGTACAGGTGGGAGCAAGAGGTTGAAATGGTGGGAGGATGTCAGCCTTCTTTGCAAATATTCATAATCCATTTACTACTTGAAAGAAGAGTGTTTTCTTAAGGAAAGGAAGACGGTAGGACTTCAGTGTGATCAGCACTGATGTGACAATGTGAGTGCTGTCAGGAAAGACAAAGTGAAGAATAAATTAAACTGAGTGACCAGAGTTTTAGTCAACTGGGATAAGGTGATGTCATGTGGCTTCCAAACTCGAACAGGCTGCACAGACATCAGCCAGGGAGATATTGAAAGATGTACAGATTCTGAGAGCCCGCCTGCAGAGGTATCTGATTCAGCAGTCTAACTCCCTTCCTATATGATTCAGATTTCAGTGTGCAATCAGATTTAGGAGCCCCTGATTTACAAACATTAGACAAGATCCCTGCCCACAGGCCTAGGTAGGGAGCTGGGAGACTGGGAGTGGGCTAAAGCCCCTCCTCTGCATTCTTGGTGCCACCTTTCCTTAAATAACATTAAAGCTTAGCTGGGTTTTGTGTTTGTGACAGATGCATGTTTGTCTTGCTCTTCTGCTTTCCTCCTAGCCCATTCTCCACAATTTCCTGGGATCTTTATTTTTCTGTTTGGGTTTCCCTCATACCTTATACTGTCTTTTTTTTTTTTTTGGTATGCTATATGGCAGGGGTCACGTTTCATTCTTTTTCCATATGATTATCCCATTATTGCAGAAGCATTTATTGGATTTTTGTTTGTTTGTTTTACTTACTTTCTTGTTTTTTGGGGGAAGTGCATGAGCTGGGAATTGAACCCAACTCTCCGGCATGGCAGGCAAGAATCCTACCACTGAACTACCCTTGCACCCCCACCTTGTACTTCTTCATGGCTCCATCTAAGCCTAAATAGCTAACAGAAGTATCTTGTCTAGACTAGTAGAAAACTCTCTGAGCTATTTAGGCCCCAGGACTGGGCCGTGATGACATACATGGAAACTAAAAGGATTTGGAAAAGACTCTCTCTAAGGAAATGGCTAGGTCAGGTCCATTGGCTTGGAACAAAATTAAACTCCTGATCTTTTTGTGTTCCTTTAGGAAATTTTGTCTTTGTGTGGTTTCCCTAGAAGCAGAACATGAGATAAAGATGAAAATGTACCCACTTTATTTGGGGGGTGAGTCCCGGAAACTCCAGGACTAGAAGGGAGAGTGGACATGTGTTAGGGAAAGGAAGGCAGGCAACAAAGAGAACGTGGTCTAGAAGTTAATACTGCGGGAAACTGTTGTCTGACCCTTCTGGGAACCCTGAGGATCCAGGTAGAGCACACCCCTCAGAGCTGTCCTATTCAAGGGCTAGGTTAAGGTATTTCTATATTGACCAAAAGCTACTTCTGAAGGGCATTAATTCCCAACACTACCTGTCTGCTGCGTGGATGGTAAAGTGAGTTCTAGGTCAGAGAAAGCCTCCAGGCACAGAAATGCCCAGGGCAGCAGCTAAATGTTGGGCAAGAAGCACTCAAAGGAAAGGGGTAAGGGACATGGGTGAGCATTTTCTATACATTTCTTTCTCTTCCCTGGCCGTGAGGATGTCCTTGACCCCTAGGACAGGTAACAGCAAACTCTGGCCCATGAGCCAAATCCAGTCCACCACGAGTTTTTGAAAATGAAGTTTTATTGGAACACATCACACATCATTCATTTAATGTATTATTTGTGGTTATTTTCATGCTACAGTGCCAGAATTGAACAGTTGCAACCTAGGGCATCTGTCCTGTAAAGCCTAAAATATTTTTGGCCTTTACAGAAAAAGCTTGCCCACCCCTGCCTTAGGTGTGCAAGGTAAAAAGAAAGGCACATGGTTAATTTAAAAAATTGACCCTGTACTACAATGATCTTAGTGTACTGACAGAGATGTAAAATAGGGGAGCTAAGCTCAGAGCTAACTACTCTGATGGGAGGTCTGTGAGCACTTCCCCAAGAAGTAAATGAGGTGTTAGGTCTGGAAAGATAAGTAGGAAGTTGACACATGGGAGGGAAGTATTTTGAGGCAGAAGGTCTAGAAGTACAGAAGTTTGAAGACCTGAACACGTATGTAATAAATGAAAGAAACTCCAGGGGCTTGCTGTGGCTCTGGCACAAAGTGAGCTAGTGATAAGGAAAGAAAGGAGAAGGGAATGAAGGATGGGCTGGATTTTCTGCCGCATAAAATCCAAGCTCCTTGGCATAATGTGTGGACTGAGCTCCTCTTGTAACCTCTTCTTACTGCCCCAAAGTATATGATATGAAAGAACATTTATGGAAAAACCAATAAATCCATAATTGCACTGGATATTAAGAAGGCACACTCTTGGTGAATGAGAAACTATGAAGAATTTCGAAAGTGTAAAAAGCAAGTAAAAGAGGCTCAAAGAAAGGATCATACACTAAAAATTCAACTAATCAAAAAGCTTCATACTCAAGGAAACAGTTAATACAGCAAACAGAATATTTTTAAAAGTTCACTCCATCCACAAAACAGAAACAAGTAGAATCTTCTAAAAAATACACATCGACTGTTGAGTTGCAAAAACGAAGAGTAGGTACCGAGCCTGAATAACAAAATGGACATTGTCCATGAATTAAGCTGAAAGTCACAATCAAGGAATTCTCCCTGAACACAACACAAAAAGTTCAAGAAATTGAAAGCCTGAAAGAAAATATATGATATGGAAGGAAGACATAGGTAAAATTTTCAACATTCACCTATAGGATTTCTAGAAAGAGAAAAGAAATGGAACACTCAAAGCAATGAAAGAAAAAAAATCCCCAGAACTGCAAAAAATAATGAGCTTTCCTATATAACGAAAGGGCTCACCAGTTGAGAAGCAGGATTAATGAAATATACACCCACACACTCACTCATACAAACTACCTATAGCTGAACGGGGGTCACAAGAGCACAATCAAACAATGTCTTTGAAATTCTAAACATAGAATGCCAACTCTCAAACAAGTGTGTGATTGAAAGAGTGACATTTTCAGAGATGCAGTGACTCAGTTTACCAGCCTCAGGCGCTGTTTGACAAATGCCCTGAAAGCTGAATTCTTACGTGAGAAAAAGTGAATCCAAGAGAAAAAAAGTAGGATGCAAAGAGCATTGGTGAGTACAAACCCCTAGCAAAATTTCGTGTTAGGTCCAATTAATGATCAATTATAAAACAGAATTAATTATCTGGGACTAGATTCCCAGTGGTTATCAGTAAGAGAAGGTAAACCATAAACCAAGGATGAGAAGGGTCAGAGGTGAAAATATGCCAAGGTTGTTGTCTTATTAGAGTGAGGATATAAATTTCTAAAAATCATTAGACAAATACAAGTTTAGTGTGTGACACAATTTAAGACAAGTTTAAGTGTATGTTACAATTCAAGAATAGTAGCTAGATTAATAGAATATGTAATATCTTTCAGATCGTTAGAAGAAAAAAGATGGAACAAAGAAAATGCAATTGGTCAATAAAAATGAGGGAAACAGAAATGACTAAAATTTTTGGTGAAGAAAGACCATAAAAGAAGATGAAAATGAATCCAAACACATCAGTGATCAAAACGGTTGTGAAACAGGAAACTAACCTGTTTAAGAGTAATTGGCTTACAAATTAAAATTAGAGAGACACTGTTCTTTATAAGATAGGCAAACAAGATAGGAAAGTATTTATAGAAGTTACACCTAAAAATAAAATGATACAGGAAAGTTGGCAGTAGAGAGATAGAATAAGATTAGCAATCCAAAGTTTATGAAAAGAGCCAGAAAAAAGGGTGAAATTTAAGGTAAAAAAAGGAAAAAAAATCACCCCAGAACTAACAAAAACTATACATTCCCCCTGTCAAAGGGATGCTAATTGGTGGTAATTTTGAGACAACAGTGACCTGCACAGAAACTGTGGAAGAGGTGACAGCTGGGGCCAGACTGAGGGCAGGAGAGAGAATAGTCAGGGAATATGATTTCCGCCCCCTGGTGTACAGACTTTGTATAATCCTCTCTCCCTGAGAGTGAGCAGGGCCTATGAAGGTGATAGAATCTCTCTCCTGTGATTAGGTTCTGTCATATAGCAAAGATGTGATTAAGATTCCTAACCAGTTGACTTGGAGTTAACCAAAAGGAAGATTTTCTTGGGGCCTGGCTTAATCGTGCGAGCCCTTTAAAGTCGGGTCTAGAGGTCAGTGACAGAAGAAGTCCCAGAGATTTGAAACTGCAGCAGATGCTTTCCTGCTGACCTTGAAGAAAATGGAAGTCACCGTGAGTTCCACAGCTGCAGTGAGCTGAATGCTGCCAACACCCCGAATGGGCCTGGAGGACGACGCTGTAACTTCGCTGGAGCCCAGGCCAGCGCCGTGACTGCAGACCCTGAGTTGACCCAGCAAAGCTGTGCCTAGACTTCTCACCACAGAAACTGTGAGATAGTGAATTTGTGTTGTTTAAGCCGCTAAGTTTGTGGTCATTTATTATGCAGCAACAGAAAATGAATACACTAGATTGCCTTGAAGACTCTTTCTTTGGAATAATGGAGTCTTAGAAGGAAAGAGACGGGAGGTATTTGAATTGCAGAAAGCACCAAGACGCATCCGCATCCGAGCTTCCTAAGGCCTGTAGAGCTTGCAAGCACTGATTTCCACCATCTAGGCAGCCTGCCTCCCACCCTAAATTAGCCATACTCCCAGTGAACGTGGAACTGAGGCATGCCTGGGGCTGCCTGTGGAATAAATTACCCCTAGAGAGAGAAAACTGCCTTGGCACACAGGGGTGCTCCAGACTGGTGAGTCGGACTTAATGGCAAGTTGGGTGTGAAGAAAACCTTGCTCCTCCCTCTATAGGGATTTCAAGAACTATATTCATCATTCAGGGTGGACAGAACAGAGACATCTTTAGAGCAAACACGACTTGATTACTAAAGGCTTCTACCCTAGCTTTAATTTATAAATGCACTCCAGAAAAATTACCCCACAGCTCTGAGTCTCATGATAAGTATATTCAATGTATACTTTATATATATTTAAGGTATTCTTAATAAGTATATTTCTTTGTACCTTACTCTAGTGAACACTGATATTGATTCCAAGGATGTGAAATAAGAGTACTGATTATTTTGCTGTTTTTGCTACAAACAATTAAGTTTATACTTTTGCATATTAGAAGTTACTTTTTAAGTTATTTTTACTCACCATGTCTTCTTTCAAAAGTTAATTGAATTAATAAGCGGGTCCAGGACATTTGCCAGATAGAATAACAACAAAAATAATCTATAGCTTTCCTTTACACTGGCAATACCAAAATTTAAAAATGAAACAGAAAAATAAATTCCAGTTAGAATAACAATGTACACAAGAAAATACTTTGAAATAAAGCCAAGAAAAGATGTATAAAACTTGTAAGCACATGATCATGAAACTTGACAAAATTAAAAAGATGATGGCCGTTAATGTTCCTGGATAGTAAGTTTTAATGTAATAGAGATGTTTATTTTTTAAAGAATTAGTTTGTAAAATTCATATAAACTCAACCAAAATCCCAATTGGGCTTGTCTTGAGCATTGACCAAGTTAAAATTTATCTGGAATGGAAAATTAATAAGAATAGTCAAGACATATCTTTGAAAACAAAAGTTCATGAAGTATTCCAAATGCCACAAATACACCATAAAGCTTTAATAATTAAAAATGTGGCATTGGCCCAGAAATAAGCAAGTAAATAAATGGAACAGAAATGAGAGTTCAGATACAAACTCATAGATATGGTAATTTTGTATATGAGAAAGGTATTGTATTTAATTCAGTGAGAGAGTATGGACTGCTCAGTAAACATGATTAAAGTCATTTGCTCTCCATTTGGCAAGAAGTAAACTACTTAGATTTTATGTCTTATTATAACCAAGTATTCCAGGTGGATTAAGGAGCAATTATTAGATAAATAAGGAGCTATGGATTAGAGTGTTTATAGTTTTGGGGTAAATTTAGCATCATTAAGCAAGATGCAAAATGCAAAATATTGAAAAGTGATCTACATTATAAAAAAACCTACAATATGAGAAAAGATACTGTAAAGAAGATTAAATTGAATACAATGACTTTAAAATATATTTGCAATATATATAACAAGAAATTGCTGTGAAGAATAAATTAAAAATTACAACTCCAATAAAAAAAACAGATAGCACAGCCCAATAAAAAGGAGGAAAATATGAATAGTGAATTTATATAAAGGAAAGACAAATTGCCATGTTTAGGCTTAATGGCAAGTAGGAAAATGAAAATTAAAATAATGGGGTCTTAACATATCCAGTTATTTAAAATATATTTTATATTTATTATTTAAAATATCTTAAAGAGAGTAAGGGGGAATTGTACACTCTTAAATACTGTTGGTGAGGTACATATTGGTAGCTTTTAAATTTTCTATTAGACAGTATGTTTTAAAGTTTGTAAAAATAGACATCAATGAAATAGATACTGACAAACAGTAGAGTAAATTAGCAAAGCTAAAGGTCGATTATTTGAAAAGATCAACCAAATAGCTAGACAGATCAAGAAAAAAATTGAGAGACTACAACTTACCAATATCAGGAATGAAAGAAGGTATATTGCTTCAGATCTAGAGACATTAAAGGGATGACAAATGAAGATTAAAAAATTTTTAAACCAATTTGATAAATTAGATGAACTAGGTAAATTTCCTCAAATTATTTTTAAAATACAATTTACCAAAATGGACACAAGAGAAAAGAAATCTGTGTAGTCTGAGGACTACAAAGAAATGAAATTCATCATAAAAAACTCCCTATGCATAAAATTCAAGGTCCAGATGATTTCATTGGTGAATTCTATCAAACATTTAAGTAAGAAATAACCAATGTTATACAACTCTCTCAGAACATAGAGGAGGAAGAGGTGGTGATATTTTACAACTTGTTTTATAAGACTAGCATAATACCAAATCCTGACAAAGACATTTAAAAAAAAAGAAAATTTTAGACCAGTACCTCTCATGAATATAGATTCAAGAATTCTTAATAGGGTGGTGCAATGGTGGTTCAGTGGCATAAATTCTTGCCTAGGAGCTGGAGACCCGGGTTCAATTCCTGGATCCTGCCATTGCAAAAAAAAAAAAAAAAAGTATTCTTAATAAAATATTAGGGAACTGGGTCCAACATTAGATTAAAAGAATAATGTATCACACCCGAGTAGTATTTTTCAGAGGAATGCAAAGTTAATTTCACCTTTTGAAAAAAAATCAGTCAATGTAATTCACCACATAAACAAAACAAAGAAGAAAACCCGTAAGGTGGTCTCACTAGCTGCAGATAAAGCATTTGACAAAATTCAACATTCATAATAACATACTGTCAACTAAGAATACAAGGGAACTGTGGCTACTAAAATTGTATCTACTAAAAACCTATAGCTAATATGATGCTTAATGGTAAAATGCTAAATGCTTTCCCCTAAGACTGGGACCAAAGCAAGGTGTCTATCGTCACCACTCCTCTGCAACATTTTACTGAGATCCTAGTCATGACATTAAGGCAAGAAAAAGAAAGAAAAAGCATAAAGGTTGCAAAGAAAGAAGTAAATTGTCTCTATTTGTAGATGACACCATTGTTTAGGTAGAAAGATTTGTGGAATCTATAAAATAACTACTGAACTAAGACGTGAATTTAGTTAGGTCACAGGATGCAAGGTTAATCCACCAAAATGAATCATATTTTTATATAACAGCAGCAACCAATTGGGAAATGAAAATTTAAGCCACCAATTCCATTGTTTTTAAAATACTAAAGTAAAATATTTAGGAATAAATTTAATAAAAGATATGCAAGACCTTTACACTGTAAACTACAAAACATGCTGAGATAAATTAAAGATGAACTAAATACATGCAAAAATATATTATGTTCATTAATTGGAAAATCCAGCATTGTTAAAATGCTAATTCTCCCCAAATTAATCAACAGATTTCTCTCCATCCCAATCTTAATGCCAGCAGGCTTTTAAAACAGAAATTGACAAGTAGGTTTTAAAATTTATATGGAAATGCAAATTACTTGAATATCCAAAGCAATCCTGTAAAAGAATAACAAAGTCAGAGGAAGTACACTACCTGATGTAAGACTAATTATGATGCTCCAATAATCAAGAAAGGATGGTACTGGCATAAATAGCAAATAGATCAATGGCACAGAACATCGAGCCCACAAGTACATTCACACTAATATGGTCATTTTATTCTCAATAGGTTGCCAAAAAAAAAAAATCCAATATACAATGCAAAGTCTTTTTAACAAATGGAGCAGAAATACTGGATAACCATATGGGAAAAAAATGAAATACTATTCTTTACCCATTCCTCGCATTAATTCAAGATGCTTCCTAAGCATAAAAGATAAACCATTCATTTGTTTTAGGAAAACATTGAAGAATGAATGAGCATGGCAGTGTTCCAATAAAACCTGATACACAAAACAGGCCGGATTCAGCCTGAGGTCCTTAAGTCTGCCAATCCCTGGTCTAAAAGTATAGCTGATTGCAAGCAAGGTCCCAATTCTTCACCCCTTCCTCTGTCTAAAACCCTTGCCATGCGTCTCCCTTTTACTCTCTCCTCACTGTGGGCTCATGAGTAGTTTTGGATCAATGGGATATTGGTGAGTGTTAATGCAATGCAGAGGCCTGGAAAGCACTTATACTAGTGGTCTTGCTCATTCTTATGCCTCCGCCATTCCTCTAAGAATATGCATATGAATCATCTGAGGACCTGTTCAATGCAAATCCTGTTTAGCTCCTATGTGAGGCAGATACTGTTAGATCACGGATGTCTTGGGGGCTGGCAAAAGACCCCAACCGTAAGAACCTAGGTCTGGGGGAAGAGTTATAGTTCTATTGGAGATCGAGTTTCTAGACAAGGAAAGTGAGACTCAAGTCCTGCCTTAGGGACTGGGTCAGCACAACAGGGAGGGGAGTAGAAAGGCCTCTGTCCTTTCCAAGCCTGGTTCTTCATTTTTCATTCCCACAAACACTATTTCCTCCTTGGATTAGCAGAATCTGTTTCAGTTGCTTGCAACCAAAGGAAACTGGAGTGGAATGGCTCCGAATGGTTGGATAGGCTTCCCATTTGTGGGTCTTCAGGAGGTGTTCCTTTCAGTTTCCCCATCCCTGTGCTTGGGTGAATGAAGGCTCATTTGCCTGTAACTATACTCTTAGTTATGTGACGCCAGCTCTAGCTTCTAAGACACAGGTGTGGTTCTGTGCGTTTTTGGACACACTCCCACCCCCAGCACACACGCAAACACACACATACACACACACAGGTTGGGACAACGTCTGCCTTTCCGTCTTTAATCCCACAGTCCAAGGGCTTGACCAACAATTCCAAAGTCTTTTTCTCTTCCACTCCTGGCCAAAGAATCTTTATGCCAAAGGATTCCTGGGACCTGTCAACTTAATAGAGTTCCCAAGGTGCAGAATAAGCTCCGAAGAAACCTTGTAACCTATAGGAAAATTAGAAATGCTGCTTAGAGACAGGTACAGTTATCCTATATCCACCAAATTTCTTTCCTCCCCAGTTTCTACCACTAGGTCACGGCGCTAATAATTACAGAGTATCAAAAATTCGAATATTTGGTACTCTCCGTTTCTGATTTTTGTGTGTGTGTTCTGGAAAAGTAAGTACATACAGACACTGAATGCTAAAATAGAAGTCATACACTTACCATAGTTTGGGTTCCCCCAGAAGCAGACCCTCCCTCCCCCACCAAATAAAGAATTAAATGCAAAGAGTTTATTTGAGAGGTGATCATGGTAACACCAGGAGAGGAGTGGGAAAGTGAGACAGGGCAGGGAAGGCAGCCAATGAAGGATGCATAATAAAGCAAGTTATCACTCTGGGCACCTGGACCTTAAACCCTTTGAACAACCCTGGGAATAAGTATAAATTAGACAAGAACTCCTAGGGGAAGGGCAGCTCCTAGGGAAGTGAAAGCTCTGGCACGTAAGATCAACTACACAGGCAGCAGAGAGGGCTCTAGCAGTAAGAGAGAGCCCCCAGGGGAAAGCAGTGGGGTGGGGGGCTGGCAGGTGGAGTTGAATCACAACCTCCAACCATCTCAAACAGCTTCTTCAGAGGGGGCCCCACAGACCAGCATTCAAAATCCATTTCCTTTACCTATCTGCACAGCAGCAGCAGCATATAAACCTCTGCAGTGAAGGACTGTGCCTCGCAGACACCTGACAGTGAGGCCAGCTGTCCCTCACCAGCGGGACGGGAGACATGAGCAGCGACTGGAGAGCGATCCTGAATGGGGTGCGGGGTCCTAAGCCCTGGGGAGCCCTGGCGTTTTACATTGTGAAGCAGTCAGTTCTTTTTCCCTCATAGAATCTGCCCTACACCTCGCTCATTTGCTATTTTTTTCCCCAGGAATATATGTCAAGGAGATAGATCTCTGGAGAGAAGCCATCCAGAGGGGCTATTTTCAAAGGAACTATTTTAAGGCTGTCCTTCCAGTCTGCCACATCCTGACTGTTGGTATATTTAGCATCATCCATAGACAGGGCTAATGGATTTTTAGTTGCAAATCATTACGATTCAAACCACTGCAGTGTCTGTTGTTTTTATGTTGTTGTTGTTAAACTGCAACTAAGCCACGTACACACACATTAATAGCCACCTTATATTTATACACACACAAAAAGATGCTTCCAATAAAAGCAATTTCTCTAGTGAAACTTCGAAGCCTTTGCTACGGAACCCTTTCTGTTTGAGGGGAGGTGCAGGTTAGCACGCAGTGCCTTCACACTGGGCGTGAAATGCACATACATGTATTTGGTCAAAGAAGAGAATGCACAAAAGGTGTTTTAAATTGACAGCCCAAGACAGGAGTAATTTAATATGCCATTCTTTGCCTCCCTCTCCCGTAGTTGCAGAGGACTGCTGATTTGCCTCTCTGAATACAAATTTATATTGTCCCTTCCATTAATATAGTTTCTTTTCAGCCTACAAATTAATCTCCTTTTTCCAGTGCAATAAAGATTCTAAGAGTAACACGTTCTATTGTCAGGAATCAAAACGCAATAGAATCAGGCTTTCTGGTGGAAGTCTCATTCCAATGCCACCCCACGAGCTGTATTAATTAACTTTGGATAAAATAGGGACCATATACTCAAAAGCAGCTTCCATAGTTCAGTCCTGCCCTGCCTGGCCACCATACTGAGGAGGTATAACTTCTCACTTCCTCTGCTGATTGATTTGTTGGCTGAGATTCTGAACTTTGATCTCTCCATTCTGAGATACGAATCCAGGTATCGAACTCTCCAGTTGTTTTTAAAATCAGCTGCCTGGTGTAATGGTTTAGGCCTTGTCTTCACTCTCCACCCTAGGCTGTTCAACCTACCCATTCTCCAAGACTATTCATTTGGCCCCATGATTTTCTGTATCTGTGCAATACCTTGCATAATACCTAACATAGTGAATACTCAAAAAACACAGGCTATATGGTGCATTGAGTATAGTAGGCACACTGGGGTGTGAGAGCTGCATGGGGACAGGACCTACCATTCTGATAAGATGGATCCATTCTAACAAACATCTTCGACAGCACGATGAATGGGGCTAAGTACTAAAGCAGTAGTTCTCAGAGTTGTGGTCTCTGAACCATCAGCACCACTAGGAACTTGTTGGAAATGCAAATTCTTGGGTCCCACAGCCCTGCTGAATCAAAATAATTCAGCCCAACAATCTGGGTTTTAATATGCCGTTCAGATGATTTTAGCACCTGATTGAGTTTGAGAACCCCTATACGGGGCATTAAAAGTTCTGCCTCTGGAATCACATTGCCTGGGTTGTGACTGTGCAACTTTAAGTGGGTTCCTCATGGCTCTGTGCCTCAGTTTCCTCATCTGAAACATAGGGGTGGTCTTAATTTGGATTCCCCACAAAGCAGAATCAGAGCCAAAGATTTGTGTAAACGTAGTTTATTTGGGGGATGATCCCAGGAAAAAGGAGTCAGGAGAGTAAAGCAGGGAGGGGGAAAGAAGCTGAAACAGATCCCGAGTGGGTCACCCGCGAGGACAACTGGGGTTAAATTCCACTGGGGACCCTATAAGAGAGGGTGGAAATGAAACTACAGTGTATTAGCCCATCAGGAGGGTGACTCTGAGTCGTGTTCCACACTCACCCCCCTCCTTCGCTGGACAAAGGTCATTCCTGGGGTGTAACTCCCGGCACGTGTGGCCTGCGTCGCGCACAGGCTGAGCCCTCTCCTGGTACCAGATACCCTCTCAGTCTGCAAATTTGGGGACTGCCTGCAGGGGGCCTTCCTGGATGGAGCCTACCACAGGGGTAATCTCAGTGGTTCCCTCCTTGCTGTGTCATGAGGATTAAATGAGGCGATGTATACAAAAGCGTTCGTAGCAGGGCATCCTATCCTCCTGATCACAATCCTTTTGTCCACTTTCCCTCTCCCACTTGGCCTCCAATCCGTCAGCTAATCCTGCTGGCTCTTCCTTCAGGTATTGTGTCACTGAATCCTCCTGTGACAACAGTGTCATGGTGATGGCGTGGTCAGACCCTTTTACCATCATGAACACTGAGACCCAGAGATGTTAAGGAAGCTATCTGAGGTCACCCCACTGGTAGGTAACAGGATCCGAGTCAGGGTCTTCCCAACTCTGAAGCCCACGTTCTCAGTAACTGTACAGCTCTGCTGCCACAGATCAGCTCCCTGTGTGTGCCCCCTCCCAAAGCAGTCATTTAGACACAGACTTAAAGAGACCAGGTGTGCAAACTGTGCTCACAGTCAATTGTGCAGATGTGTGACATGAAATTGTGGGAGATGTGGGTGGACAAGGGCTTGGGGGGTGGGCGTCCTTCTCTCTGATAGAATCCCTAGCCCAGAGAGAAGAAGGGGTTCCCGAGTGAGACAGAAGACACCCTCAAGCGGCTGTGTCTGCCTGCTGAATCCTTCTGCTCTCCATTCAACAAGACCACTCGTGACTGGTGATAGCCCTGAAGTTGTCCCCTGGCCTTGGTCCTGCTGGAGAGCTGTGTCATTCCCCGGATCTTGTCTCCTGGGTCAAGCTTGGCATGAAGGTCTAGCTCTCAGATTTCTCCAGAACTGCTGGTAGACATGGTTGGATTCATGGGGCTGAAGCAAGATTTGCCAATCTGGCTGTACAAAGCAATGCACAAATCAAATCAGGCAGTGTGTTCTTCCCTTTAGCCATTAATCTGAAATCCTAATCACTGGGCCCCCAACTCCAAAAGAAAGAAAAGCAAATAAATATTAACAAGGTTTGTAAGCAGGAGTTCAGGCAGACCGAGACTTGGGATGTCCTTGAGGGAAGGAACTGGACCTTGCTCACTGTTTGATCTATAGCTCCCCAGGCAGTGCCAGGCACTGAATTTTGGGATGAGCGGCATGGAGGAAAACAATGATGGCAATCATGGAAGGAGAGATGTACTAGACAGATATGACTCAAGACTTTGGGAACCTCCAAAGCTGTGTATCGCTTAGTGGCAATTTTTTGCCCCTATGGGATGCAATAAAGTAAAAATGTATTTCCTTCAAAACACTTAAACAGGAATGACAAAGCCTTGGTGAAATGAGAAGGCCAGGTGGTCGCTAGACCCATGCGTTAAGTCATTTGCTTCTGCTTAACCTTCTGTGCAGCAATTCACTTTTGGCACAGCAGCAAGTGGCAAATACATACACATCATTTTAAGTTGGGGTCCCTCAGAGGCAGACCCTGAAGCAAGGATGTTACTTCAAAGTGGTTCATTTGGGAAGAGACCTCAGGAAGCACCTCTGGGGAAGTGGGAATGTTACTCAGGCAAGAGCAGAAATGAACACAGGATGATTTTTTGAAGCAGATCAACTGGGGCTCGGTCTTACTGGGGCCTCTCTGGGAGACAATACAGTATGCGTTTCAGAGCTGGTCCACCCCAGCTGGCAGGGGGGCTGGGACGTTTATCCACCAATTCCCTCCTGCCATTAGTTGAAGGCTGTTTTCAGGAACCTGGGCTCTCCAGCCTTTCCAGCTTTCTCTGCACAGGCACAGAGATGCTCCCAGAACTGGAAAAATGTCCCCCTCCACCCACCACCATAGGGTGGAATTGCAGAGATCAGAAAGCAAGCTGGCATGGAGGGTGAGCCTCATACATTTGAAATTTTTACAGACAAAATTTGGGGAAAGGGAAACAAGAAAAGAAACTGTAGACTTCTCTGAGGATCGCCGTCTGTGAAAACTCCCTCGGCACAGCCTCAGCAGGAGAGTGGGCCTGCTGCAGTGACCAGCCCGAAGGCCCCTCACCTGCCCGCCACTGGCCTTCAGAGCCCTGGATTCTGGCCAGGCTGCCCCTCTCACCGGTGTCTTCTCCTGGGTGGTAGCGGATACAAGCAAATAAATTATGTGGTTCCCAAGGAGGAGGACTGAGTGTTTTACACTAGTGCAACACACCAGTTTGTGTGAAGCTTAGTCTAGCAGACATCGGGGCACCATCGAACACCACGACATTCCAAAGGTAAGCTGCAGAGCCCGGAATGGACTGTCTCGTTTGTCGAGTGGTCCTCTGTGTGGGAGCCGGGCAATGGCCACTGCAGACAGAGCCTTCCTGGAGGGCAGAAAACCCTCTGCAGTGAGTGGCATGTGCAGAATGCAGTAATCGACCAGAGAAGAGGCCAGCCCAGAGAAAAACGCAAAAAAGAACAAAAATGGTGTATTGAATGTCTTGTTAGGATCCTTAAGCAATTGCAGAAATGAATCATTTGGGAACAATGAGAACGTCAGCAGCTTAGTTCTCTCAAGTGACCAAAATGCCCCGGCATGTTGGGAACAGCCTTTGTGGACTCCTCGTGTCCAATTTTGGAAGTGTGCTGGTTTAGATGCTAAATTACATGTCACCCTACTTCTTTTCTCTCTGATCCTTCTTGTCATTCATTAGTTAAATGTTTGCTGTGGGCCAGGGCTTGAGCTTCTTCACAACAGGGTGAGCAACACGGTTTGCTGGGCTCAGAGAGGAGACAGTCCTGTACTTCCGTTCCAGATGCGTGATGGAGCAGCAAGCACAGGGAGCTTGCCGTCAGACAAAGCAGGGTTTGAATTCCAGTTCTGCCACTCAGCTCCGTGGCCTTGTGAACATTAAATAAAAGTCTGTGGGAGTCAATGGGGAATTCCATATTGCATATCACTCAGGACGCTATAAGGATGAATTGGACTGAATGAAAAGTACCTGGTACACAATATATTTGCAATAAATGGCATTTTATTATTAATAGCAAACCTATTCAAAGGTTCTATGACCCAGAGCCCCCTCCATCATGGAGGTCTCTGCACTCACATCCTCTTTCCTATTATACCTCCTCTCTGCCCTCTCCCATGGTATAGGGAACTAATGATTACAGGTTTCTGCTCCATGTCCAGCTCTGTGCCAACCCCTTTCCTGGTTGCAAGAGATAATCCTTGCCTGGTTGCAACTGCAGCTATCCTTTGAGATTGATGTTACTGCTATGTAGGTGAAGACAGGTATGGAGGTAGAGAATATGGCTATTCACCAAAATTCCTCTTAGGGCACTGCTTATAACTAGGGCTGGCTTCATAATTTGCGGAGCCCAAAGCAAATGAAAATGCAGGGCCCTTTATTCAACATCGATTAAGAATTTCAAGATGGCAACAGCAGAGCACTAAACCAAGCACAGGGCCCTTCGAAGTGGGGCCTAGGGGAACTGTGCAGATTGCACACCCAGGAAACAGGCTCTCCGTAGAGCCTCGGATATGTGGCTAGGGATGGCAGGTGAGTCCCCAAGGTAGATACAAGCAACATGAGATGCCTACACATTGCTATGCATACCACATAGGGAGGAATTCACTCCTTTCCTGACAGCAGAGAAAGAAGAGGGGAGCCTGGGAGGCAGAAGCAGAGTGGAACTATGTTCTGAAATGCGTGTCTTCAGTGGAGTCTATTAAGACATTCGCCAACTGGTGCACTTGTAGCAAAATAAAGTCAGCACTGAGGGGAATTTAGAAATTGGGTGTCAAGAATTCACAGAAACCAAACTTGAGCCAAGTTTGCTTAGGTCTTCATGTGTCTTGTGACGTTTTGAGGTTTGGGACAAGTGTCTACAGGACAGTAGGGTGGGTGCACTCCTACGTTACCCAAAGTGGCTGGCAGTATTTACCTTTTTTATTTTGGGTTTCCATGGCTAGATGGTTACACTGCTCAAGCTCCCCCAGCGAGTGGGTGTGCCCCCACTGGCCCTGGTGGAGCAGCTGCCTGTCTGAACGAGTCTAAGGGATATTTTGATCAGACAAAGTAGATTTCCCAAGTATCATGATATAATATGAGGAGACACAGCCTCCCATTGCAGAGTTTGCTTCCTTTAGTTTCTGTGAGTCTGGCAATACCATTGAAAAATTTTAATGGCCAGAAATGCAAATAATTTCCCTAGCACATCTCTGGAGTTGTTTGCACAATAACTATGGAGGTTTGCAAAGGTCATGAACATTAGTACTCTCTCCACATTTCCTCGTGGCTAATCTTACCTGGAGCGGTATAGCAGTTTCCTCTCTCAGCTGGCACAGGTCCTTCATTTACCACCATCCCCACCCAGCCCACGTCACTCCTTTGATCATGTGCCTGCCCCCCTTGAGCATTTGCACTTATGCTGGTGTCCTCAAATGGGGTTATGGAACTTAGATGTCATTTAGCACATTCCGCATCTCTGAGCATGAGTCTCTGGCCAGAACTTCAGAACTAAAATTTTAGAGTCAAGTAATAGATCTTTTTTTCACTAAGTGAGATTTTTAAGACTTAAATGCGTGCTGTGAGCATATGTGCTTAAGTCTGGATTCAGAAATGGGCTTGCGCCTTACAAACTTTACCCTGGCTCCAGGGGGGTCACACTTTGCTCACATTTTTTAACAACTTTCCAAAGGCCTATCTGAGCCCGTGCCTGTGATTTTGATTCTTTGGGCCTCATTCTCTGTCTCCAACTCTGTCTCTCTGTCACTCTTTGCAAAATGAACATAAGCAAAAGACCTGTGTGGAAGACTATCTAATCAGCAGAGCCCTTGCAGGAGGAGAGTCGTTGGATGCTGGGCACGTCAATAATTACATCTCTGGTTCACGGCCAGGGCCCCCCTCTTCCTACCTGGCTGCTTGCCAGCTCGGGGAAGAGACCACAGGCTTCTCACAGCTCCACACGGACAGCTTGGAGCTCCAGCCTCCCACTCCGGAGAAGTGAGCTATTTCTGTGTGTGTATGTGGGAAGGGTGGGAAAGCCGAAAGAAAAGTGAGAAAATGTATGTAAGCAAATATTTCAAAGAAAAGAGGGGAAGCTCATCTTTAAACAGCATTGTAAAATAATCGATGAAATCCTGCCAGATCCCAAAATGAACAGCAGACCCCGTGTCCCTTTGTATCCCAGGGAGACGCTAATCATTGTTAGTTTCAGCCTCATGCAGCCTGGAAGTCCTCAGGAAAATTAAGCCAGCCTCAGTTCCCTTCCCACCTGCCTGGAAATGATCAGGTAAACCCTGAGGCTGTACTCGGTCCAAGTTGAAGGTGACTGTACAATCTTGTAGGATGATGTCTCTAATTCAACATTTTTATGTCAATGCCAAGATGCAGTTTGGTGTGACTTTTTTTTTTACTTAAAGAAATTACTTACAGGAACAAAGGATGATAATAAGACACACAGGAAGGAGAATCAAAACTGAGGAGTTAATTTTGCTCTTTAATATGCAAGGAAAACAGTTGCTGATAAACAAGAGTTGTTTTATTCCCACCTCAACTCCCTTTCTGTCCACATACTCAGCAGATTCTAAAACTAGCCTGCCCCTTCCCTTCCTCTTCCACCTTTAATGGGCAAAATGAAAAGGTAAATGATGAGATTTTGAATGAATATCAAATGACTAGAACTGAGAGGAGAACATCATGACAAAACTGAGTTAGCTTCTTGTTGGGGCAAATGTCCACAAGTGACTCAAACCAAATGAAATCGCACCAAAAATCAGTTTCAGTTTTGAGGCTGTTTTGACATTCAGGCTTTTATTTGTGTCAGTAGTTTCAGAAAATATATAAATTTGCTTATGATTTAAGTTTTCCATTCATGTTAAAAGAATTTGTATTTGGTTCCATTTGGACTCGGCAAACTAACATATTTTTCTTGCATTTGGTTTTCAATTGGGTTCAATTTAAGACTCAAGAATATATAAACACAGAAACACACATTTCAACATGGCAAAGCTCAATGCAGCTGATCAGTCTAATTATTATTATTATTATTATCTTGGGGGTGCATGGTCTGGGAAACGAATGATCAGTCTAATTATCGATTCGAATAATTAAAATATCAGAATCTAATGGGTGGGAAATCTGTAGTGGAGCTTATATTTCCCAGCATGGAACTGAGAGAAGGCAGTGAAGGAACCTGTCTTTCAGGACAAGCCAGAAATCAGTGGTATGAATGATGAGGGTCACAAACTCCTGCTTCATAGTGATTTTAGTTGTGTTTATTGGTATCAGCTATTAGCATGGATGCGGATGGCGTTTCCTCCTATGGTGGCCCTGACTGAATGATATGGGGTTACAAAACCCCATTCCTTTGCCTCAAGGGGGATCAACTCTGGAGCAATTCACATCCATGCTTAGCTCCTTCATTCAAGCCGTCCTGCTCCCCTCACTCCCGAGAGAGCACGTGCAGATAAAAGGCCCACCACCCCCCTCCCCGTGGCTCTGCTTCCTTCTGAGTATATTTCAGCTAAAGACGACAAACGCCTTCTAAAAGAAATTATACCTGATTCCAATGTGCTCTGCTTAATTCCTGTCCGACATCTTAATTTTATGTTCCAGCAACCTGAGACATATTTATGGTTTAGCAAATTGACCTCGTTCTCTGGGATTGGTGCCTGTGGACTCAATATGGGCATATCTTCCTTGTCTGTGGGCCTTCAGGTTGTAACCGAGAAATTAGGATGTGAGGGATGATTTTGATTACCAAATCATACTTCTTTTTGCTTTCTGGGATATTGCAGTAGACAGAGAGGAACACCTAAAATCCCTAAACTATAATTCAGCTGCCCTGATATCTGAAATGATTGTAAAAGCCCTTATCTCGTGTCTTTGTGACTGTAAGAGCTGTTACTCCCTTTATCTGGACATTTTCTTATAGGGTAAATACCCTAATACTAATGAAGATTTGAAGACAGCCATTAACCAGCTTCAGCCCCAGACATTTGTAAATCATATCAGCTAGACTCTGGTATTGAAAGATAACTTGTCTCCCTTCCTTTTGGCTCACCCCTTTAGTACTGAAGTGATAGCTCTGCCTCCCCTCCTTTTAGCTTATGTTCTCCTACTGAAATGATAATGAAAGCGCTGTCTCCTTTTCTGCTTTGAACTTTCTATTCAAAATGACCTCATCTCCCCCCTGCTAAAATCCTTAGAAAGCCTTGAATCCCCTAAACTCTGGGAGACAGATTTTGAGCCACGAGGCCATCTGCTCTCCTACTATGTGCCTGTTAATAAACTCTTACTCTCTTTGAAACCCTTTTGTCTCAGGAATTGGTTACTGAGCATGTCCAGCAAAAGAATCCACCACCTGTCCAGTAACAAGGTGAGTAGAGGTTTCCAGTTACAAACAAGAACAATATAAATCAAAGACGCTTGGATTTCTTTCTGAGCTAGAATGAATGCCTTTTCAAGTAATACTTCCTGTCCCCCTGTCTTGGATTCTAAAAGGCAGAAGAAAAACGAAACAATAGAAAAATGCCTCAACCCAAAATACTGTTATCAACGCAGATAGTTCTTTTCTCCCCTTCACTCCCCCCAAATTGCTCTTTATCTCCCCCTTATAGATCTTCCACACAGCTGGGAAGACAGTTGAATCCAGAAGGAAAATTAGCAAAACCATACAGCTTTGTTGTAACAAAAGAGCATTTCCTTCCTGGACTTCCATGCTTAAGCTCTTTTGCCATTTGAATGATGGTGCTTGGAGGTGGGGGGTGGGGGGTGGGGTGAGATGGCACTCCGTTCTGTTCTTGGAATTTTTATTTGGGTGGGAAACCTTGAGACCACAGTGACAATAATTTCAATATGCTCTGCTGAGCAGAATCTTGTACTAATACAGGGGCATGAAACTGTACCAGAAAAACATCAGTGACTTATACCATCTGGGTCAGAGTGAGAGATACACACTGATCCCTCGAGGGGAAGAGAGGGAGAAGTATGACTTGGCATTTACCCTAATAATAACATGAACAAAGTGAGTCACTTCAGATATCAAATAAATAATTGTTCCCCATCTGCAGTGCAAGCCCTGTGTTGGGATGGGCTTGGGAGAAATCTTTTCTCTCTAAAGCGTAGTATTACTGATGGCTTAAACTTTTGATATATTTACGTTGCAGCGGATGCTGTTGGGACTCTGCCTGAGGGCTTTCTCCCACCAGAAATGCAGGAGAGTAGGGCAGTTAATGCCAACCAATGAGGGATGGGAAGGGGTACATAAAATGCCCCCCGGCTTCTTGTCCCCCTACCAGACTCCTCGGAGCCAGGTTCAGTGAAGTTCCTCTGGGAGTCCTTACTGGGATTGACCCCTCAGTTTGGCCCCATGGCAATGAACTCTTTATTGGGTTTTCTCCCTTTTCTGTTTTTAATTTCCCCCATTTACTTCTGCTTCCTGGGATTACCTCCTATAAAACTATCTGCACCAAGGCACTTACATTTAGGGGAACCCAAATAAGGTACCATCCATCCATCCAACCTTCCATCCATCCACCTATCCATCCATTCACCCTACTAATGGTCCCCTATTAGGTTCCAGTTACTGTACTCAACATGGGTAGGGGGATGGAATTGGGAGAGAACACAACTGAATAAGATATTCTTCCTACTCCCAGGGATCTCACAGTCTACATGAAACAGAATTATCATATGACGGTGCAGTTCTAGAACAGACAGAAACATGAATTGCTATTTGTACACAGGGGAGGGGACAACCAATTCAGCATGGGGGTGTACAGGGAGGCTTCCAAGAGGAGGCGATGGATATGCCACATTCGGAGGATGTGTAGCACAATGGAATGATGCCTTATTGAAAGACCGAGGATCAAAAGTTGGCATAAAAGGTGAAAAAATTACGTATGGTGGAAAGCACAGTTTAGACACTAGAATCCCACTCAATAGCATCACTTGGGAGTATGTAAAAATTTCTCTCTTTCCCTCTATCTTTCAGCAAATTTTTGTAATTAAATTCTTAACATGATTTGAGTCCACTGCTGTTTATCAAAGGGGGAGAATTTCCAGGTGCAGGGAAGAGAAGGTAAACAGGCATGGAGGCATAGAAATGAGCCACATTCAGTTAGATATCTGGGATGTAAAATAAGTGGAGTTGGGTGGGTAGGTGGAGGTCAGATTGTGAGAGCCTTAAATGCCACACTATGGAGCTCAGACTGCATCCTACGGACTATGGAAGCCATCTGAGGTTGCTGAGCACAGAACCGGGGACTCTAGGATTATCATTTAAAACATAAATCTGAACCAAAGTGGATGATAAACTGGAGTGGGATGAAAGTAACAGGGAAGGCCTTTGAAGTCTAGAAGGCAAGAGCTGGTATGTAGTAGATTGCTGCAAACCAGGCCAAAATAACTTTACCCATTCTTGCGCTGTGCCCCTTCGCAATGTAAACTTGCTGCTCCTCCTGTGAAGAAAGAGGTGGAGTTCATTTCTCCACCCCGGGAACTTGGGCTTGGTCAGGTGACTTGCTTTGACCAACGGGGCATCAGCAGACATGCCTCAAGCAGGGTCTTGAAAGCTGGTGCAGTGGAGGTTGGCCTCTTGTTACTGTTGCACAAAAGCTGAATGACATCCCTGTTGAGAGACTCGATCACTTCTGTTACAAAGAACAAGCTCCACTTTTGCATGTTCTCAGTGGTGGTCTGGGAAGCTTATACCTGTCGTTCTTGCAGCAAAGTCTCCCCTTCCGCCCACTGGCCCCGCTGGGGTTGCAACACCGCTGCCTGCTTGCCAGCCCCCATTCATCCCAGGCGCATTAGCTATTGTGACCACTTTCTGCACGTTGCCAGCAGACAATCCTCTGTTTGCTGGCCTTTTAATAGCATTAGGAAAACCTCGGCTCCAGACACTGCCTTGGTCCTTCCTATTCGTAAACACTCACCAACTTACCCATTCTGTAAAGAAACAGCCAAGATGCGGTACCCTATCCGCACTTCCCACACCACCCATATACACTTGAAATAGAAAGTAGGCAGGAGCCAGAAGATTTATGACTGATGATTTAGAATGCAGGAGGTAGTCCAAAGGAGCACCGAGACGTCCTTGGAGCTCAGACCCAGCGGAAGTTAGTCCTGACCTCGTGGGAGGCCACTGGCCAGGTGCAGCCTCCATCACTCAGGCTCAGTCAGACAAGCCGCCCTTCCTGCTCCCGGCGCTGTCTCTCTGCTCCTTCCCGTAACCCTCTGGCACCAGCCGCACTTAATCACCGCATTGCCATGTATAAAAATTTAAGGAGTCTGCTGTCTCAAAGAAATGAATCCCGTATCATTTTTCAATACTTCCTCCCCCACTTCTGTTCTTTCTTCTTTCTCATCAGCCCTTATTTCACTGCGGGGGCTTATTTCTGGAACGTGCGCTGAGAAAGCTCTAGGCTGGGTGCAGGTTGGTGATGAGTGTGCTCCAGAGCTGGAGCAGTTATGCTTGGCCAAGTGCAAAGCCCACCTTGCCCATTGGAGGGTGTGGGGGGCTGCCTGCGTGACACGGTGTTTTTAATGGGTCTTGAGCCCTTCAAAGGCACTCTGTAGCCCTAGCCAGGGCTCCCCGTGGTTTTGCCCAAACTACTCAGGGGCAACGGGCAGGCTTCACTGGAAGGGGCAAAAGGTGAGAAGGACCCGGTACCCACTTCACCCCCCTCAGCACCGTGTCCTCAGCCAGGCCTGCCATTGCAGGGCGAAAGATCTCATCTGACTTCACCTGTGTGTTCCAGGTGCACAGGGGCAAGCCTGAACCATCCCCCAGTGTATCTAGCCTGGGGGAGTAGGCAGGGAATTAGGGGACCAGGTCTTCACTGGCCAGAGTCAAAGACAAGGTGACGGCCTTCAGGTTGGGGCCTTGGGACTATAATAGCTCATGGCAGAGTAGGACCAACCAGGAGGCTGTGTGGCATGGTGTTAGAAACAGACCCAGGCTAGGAGTCCAGTTACTTGACTTCACCGAGGCTCAGTTTTCTCATCTGCCAAATGGGGATTGTTATAGGCTTAAAGGGACTATTAGAAGTAAAGCAGATGTCACGTAAACACTCAGTGAAAGAAAGCAGAAGCAGTTGATGCTGTGGTTATTGTTATGCTTGCAATAATAATAATAATTATTATTGCTGGAGACACCAAATCTGAATGGGGCAATGGTGTAAGCTGCAGCCCATGAGCAAAATTACAAAGCCAGGGATGCAGGAACTAAAGGGGGTTCCAGCTTGGAATGGGACATGGCCAGGATCTCAGGACTTTGCTGTACTGGACTCTCCATCTGGCTCAGCCTGACCCTGTCACCCCCTTTGCCCCTTTCCCACCCCCAGATAACTGGAAAGTTTTGTCTTTTGCTTCAAGTTCCCTGAACATGTTTTTGACAAAGAACGGTGGCATTTGGCTGTGGAATGCTGACCGTGCTCCACCTCTTGTACCGCAGGGTGAGGTGATCCTTGGCATTTCCCAAAAGGGCTTCCCTCTGCCATGGTCTTTTGTTAGAATACATCTCTTGTATTTACCAGTGGAGTGTTTGCCCTCTCAGCACAGTGACTCCTACCACTCATGCACAGTGTCCTAATAAAGAAAAAACCAATAAACCTAATCAAACAGCCATTCCCAGAATTGCCAGGGAGGGAGTAGGTACAGGCTCCATTCATTAACAGAACCAGTCCTGGTTATTATCTCTAATATATGGACGGAGTCTTTATTGCATTTTCATACACTCTATTCACTCTTCCCAAGCCTAGAATTTGATTCAGAAATCAGGCCAACAATTTCAGCATTGCAATTTGTTGGCAAAGTACTGGGTTTTAAAAATGCTCCCATGTTCTTGATCAGGCACTAAAAATCTAGAGATCTAATTCAAATTCTGATGTAGATGCTAAACTATCTGGGTAACTCTGGTAGGTTGAGTTATGTGTCTCAGTAAAAATGTGTTCTTAATCTTAACCCACAGTCCTATGGGTGTGAAACCATTGCAAATAGGATAATGTTATTTTTAGTTAAGGTGTGGCCAACTGAATCAGGATGAGTCTTAATCTTAATACTGAAGAGAAAAAGCTGCAGAAACGGGCAGGGGAGCTGGAAGTCCATGGAACATGGAAGAGAAAGGAGAAGACATCACCTTGCCATGGGAAGGCCAAGGAACGCAAGGGCCGCCAGCCAGCCAGAATGCTACTGACCCCAGGAGGCAACAAGGCCTCTAGCCTCTGAAACCATGAGACCATAAATTCCCATTGTTTAAGCCAGCCCACTGTGTGGGATTTTTCGTAGTGGACTGAAAAAGTAAGATAGTACCCAAAGGTGTCTTAGTTTGGTTTCCCTCAAAAGCAGATCCTGAGATAACCACCTGGGTGCAGAGAGTTTGTTTGGGTTAGGAAATGGGAACAGGGAGAAATTTTTGGAGCAAATGCAATAATGGGTATGTTGACTCTGGGCAACTGTGACTCAATCTTTCTGGAGCTCTCTGAGAAAACATGTGGAATATCCCTCAGAATTGTCCCACTGGAGGTTGGGGCAACTGGAGCGACTGGGTCTCTCCGAACTTCAGTTGTGCCTGCTCGTGGCCGAGCAAGTTCCGCGGTCCTGGAGAATGCCTCAGGCAGAGAGGAAGACATGCAGCAAGTAGAGGTGACAGCTGTCAGGTGAGCCCTGTCCCCCACACTTGCAGATGAACCCAAGCAGACTGAGGGGATATAGGAAGGAGTAAGTCCATTGTGTGAGAGGGGGTAGACGGAAGTAGGTTTCATAGTACTTTATTGCTTAAAACATGCGTGGGTTATATTTCATGTGCTCCATGTAAACTCAGCCACCTTGAGGCCCAGCACCCTTCTCTGTAAGATGATCAACAGTGTTTCTGCAGCAGAGGGACAACATCCATTTTCCCCTTTTTCCTCAATAATAGAATTTGTAGCTGGGTCCATGATCGCCCAGAGTAAAGACTACATTTCCCAGCCTTTCCTGAAGATGTGTGCTGCCAGGGAGATAAGACTGAGTCAATGGGATCATGATGTGGCAATTTCTGAGAATTTCCCTTAAAAACAGCTGGGGCATACCCCTTGCCCCTCCCCCGTTATTCTTGGTCCCTCTCTAAATCATGCGGCTGGGTTGGGGTGTGAGGGTCGCCAACCTGGACCATGCAGAGAGGCCACTCTGGGCTGCACTGTGGGGACCTGGAAGGAGCCTGGGTCCCAGTGGACTTTGTGGGAGAGGTCGCCACACCAGTCCCTGGCTGGAAAGCTCCAGCCTTTTACTTGAGAGAGGAATAAACTTCCTCTTGTCTAAGCCATGATGGGTTACTTTTCATTTTTTAAAACTTTTGAATATATATTTATATATACAATGTAATATTTAGCCATTTTATGTGCACAATTCAGGGGTATTAATTATATCCACAATGTTGTACAACCATCACCATGATCTATTTCCAACACTTTTCATCACCTCAAACAGAAACTTAGTGTCCATTAAGTAGTAAATTTCCATTCCCAGCCCCTGGTAACATCACAATTTTCTGTCCATATGAATTTGTCTATTCTAGATATTTCAGATAAGTGGAATCATATTTTATTTGTTCTTTTGTGTTTGGTTTATTTCACTCAACATGATATTTTCAGAGTTCTTCCATGATGTGATATGTATCAGTATTTTCCCTTTTTATGGCTGGATAACACTTCACTGCATGTATACACCACGTTTTGTGTATCCATTCATCAGGAGATGGACACTTGGGTGGCTTCTCCCTTTCAGCTATTGTGAATGACGCTGCTATGAACATTGGTGTACAGGTGTCTTTGAGTTCTTGTTCTTACTACTTTGGGGTCATATACCTAAGAGTGGGACTGCTGGGTCATATGGTAACTGTAGGTTTAATTTTTTGAGTAACCACCAAACAATTTTCCAGTGTCGAACACCACTTTACATCTCTACAAGCGATGCACGAAGGTTCCAATTTCTCCACCTTCTGGCCAACACTTGTTATTTTCTTTATTTAAATTATCACCATTCTAGTGGTCATGAAGTGGTATCTCATTTATGGTTTTGATTTGCATTTCCCTAATGACTAATAAAGGTGAGCATTTTTTCATATGCTTATTGGCTATTTGTAAATCTTCTTTGGACAAATGTCTGTTTAAGCTCTTTGCCCATTTTAAAAATAGGTTGTTTGTCCTTTTGCTGTTGAGTTGTGGAGGTTCTTTCTATAATCTGGATATTAAATCTTTATCAGATTTGTGATTTGCAAATATTTCTCCCATTCTGTGGGTTGTCTTTTCACTCTAGAAAGTGTCATTTGATGCACAAAACTTTTTAATTTTAGTGAAGTCCAATTTATCTACTTTTTCTTTTATTGCCTATTAAGCTATGAAGTTTTGAGGCTCTTGCAACTCACAGCCTAATTTAGTGGGGTTTTTTTGTTGTTGTTGTTTTTTTTTGCATGGGCAGGCACCGGGAATCAAACCTGGGTCTCTGGCATGGCAGATGAGAACTCTGCCTGCTGAGCCACCACGGCCCACCCCTAATTTAGTTTTGATATAGTCCCCCACAATTCTATTTTTTCCCTGATTTCAATGTTTATTTTCTTTCCAAATAACTGGGGAGAAGGCCCAGGAATCCTTGCTGGTCTCCCTTGCTCCTGTTTAGGAGGGGACCTGTAGCTCCCTTTCCATGTGTGGTCAGATCTCCAGGCTACCGTTCTCTGCCTACCTGCCTTTTTGAACATCTGAACTCTCTGGTTCCACCTAGTGCTGAGGCTTTACCTGCCAACTTTGCTGTTTGGAGCAATCATTATCTTTGTGCCCCACATGCTGTTGACACCATCTTGCCCTCAGGGATCTAAGTGCGGGCAATAGAAGCTGTGTGTTTGCCTCAGCCCACCCCTGAGCTGATTTGCTCCTGCTGGATGGTCCTTATCTGCTGACAGCCACTGCCATCAGTGTGGACACATCACATCAGAGCACCAGAGCTCAAAGATGTGATGTGAGATGCTCAAGGTTGTAAGGCTTAGTAAGTGGTTATAGCTGATGCTGTTGAAGCACCTCCATATCCCCTCAACATTCACCTTTCCACACTGAAAGCTGCATGTGGCATCCCCTGAACTTTCTACCTACGGTTTCTCTTCTTGGCTACGCAGGGCAGGGTGAAGTGCCAGAGAGCTAATGCCCTCAACTGCTGCAGGAAGGGTGTTGGTAGACATGCATCCCAGCTCCTTTAACTCTGGCAGGAGACAGCTGTGAGCCTCATTTCCCCCAGTGGGAACTGCTGGAAAACTCACTCTGTATATGCTGCCTCTCTTTATTTCCCCCACCCTCTGACTGGTGTTTCTTGTTACATCTCCCAAATCAACTGCCTGCCCCACAGCCTTGAATCATAGTCTCTGTTGCGGGGGTGGATCTCAAAACAAGGAGGTAGCAGAGCTGGACTTTGAACCCATGGTTGGCTGAGCCCCACATCGTGTTCTTCCTAATATTCCATGTGTGGTCCTACCCCAGGCCCCCAGGCCTTTTGCCCATTGCCTGGTCGCCCCTGTCCTTGGATACGCATGATGCTATTCATTCCCCAACTAGACTGCTCCCCTTTTCCCTTTGCACCCCATCCCCATTTCCGGCCTCACGTGGGACCACACACTGGACTGGGAACTGTAGCCCCAAGACCGTGGGAATGGTGTGTAGTAGAAAACCCAGCCCACCCCGAGACTGTAGGAGTGTAATTATTCTTGACTGTGGTTTGCCTGTGGCCTGGAGTTTTTCAAGCTCTTTGCGATCATTTAGATGCAACTTGCCCAACACTTTTGTGATGTGGTTATAGGAAATTGCCTCTTTGTTCTCTTGGCCCCCTCCTCAATTCCTTTGAAATGGGCCATCCTGGTCCAGTTTATTTCTTACGAGGATCATCTGTCTGTGATTTCCTCCCCTGCCCCCACAAGAAAACAAATCAATACTAGAACTTAATATTTCTCAGTCATAGCTGTGGCAGGCCTGGGAGGGTCCTCAACATGGCCAAGCAGTCTTTGAACTAGGGACACTCAGCCACGATGGGTGGTAACTAGGATTTGTCCCTGATTCACTCACCATTTGGCTGTGCTGAGATCTGTCTTGGCCACAGGACACTTCCTACACCATCCCTGCTCCTAATTGGGCAGGGGTCTGTTCCTGGGCTAGAGGGGCTGGCTGGAGGTGAAGGCATGAAGAGGTACCAGTGGTGGAGATGGAGAAAACCAAAGGATTCTCCTTTCCCAGAAATGCAGATCACGTTGTGTGGGGCTTTGCTTAGGAAACCCAAGTGAAGCTTTACCACAAAGTTCCTTAAGCTCCTTCCACATGTCAGCAGGTTTCACCGACCTCTGAGTGTCCTCAGAGATATTGATCACGTGGCCAGGCCGGGGGTCCTGGAGGACAGGGAGGTAGCACTGCCCCTTCCCCAGCAATGGGGAAACCTGAAGGCGAAACTGGGTAAGGCCAAGGCTTTCCTGCTGTTTAAGGAATGGGATGCTTCCTAACTGGATACAAAAATTCACCAGGTGATTTGGCTGTCAGGGAGAAGAGTACCTAAACAAGGGATTTTAGCTGGGATGAGATGACTAGATATACAATTATAGTAAGCATATTACACAATCTAGTGATAGCGCATCTGGGTTCGGTAGTGAATGACTGCCTGAAGATGGACTACATCAGAAAGAGGATTCTGGATGCCCATAAATTCATACCTGCTGAGGACTTAATGAGTTCCTTACTTTCGCTGTAACTTTTTGAAGCATCTAATCCTATTTTCACTTATGGGGCTACTTCTTTAACAGTAGATGTGCTGCCTAGCAGCCACTTTGACCTCCATCCCTTCTCCTGATCAAACAGATTATCCCCTTAATTCTTCATGGGTGGGTGACATTGGACTTAATATTCTAAGGCAGTTTAAAACACCATTCAGTGAGAGTGTACGTGATGTATATTTTCATTAGGTGTACAGAAATCCTTCTATTTAATCACTCTAGTTTCCCCGCATACATCACATTAAGGCATTTATAAGCCTTGTCTTATATATAAATGTGTGTCTGGGAGAGCTGCTGTGACAAGCAGGGAGCATTCACGCACCATGGGGTTTAGAGATTTTGAGCTGATACATGGCTTTCCTTGGGTACTGTTGGGAGGTTGAAAAAGCTGTGGGTTCCTGATGCCTATTCCTTTATTCTGCCAATGATTTGCCTTCCTGGAAAAAAATATAAAAGATTGAAAGATGCTGACAATGCCCATGAAAATCTGAGGGGAGAAAAGTACTTTGAAGAGTAAGGTGTATGTGAGTTAAAAGTATGAGAAATAAATACACCCGAGGTCTAGGGAGGTTTAACAATTAAGGGGAAATGGTGCTTGGCAAAATTATTTGTGTTTCTTCAAACTCAGATCAAGAATGATAGAAAAATTGTTCCAGATGTTCAGGGAAACTTGGAATAGAGCCAGATCCACCCAGCCCAGCTCTGAGAAAGGAAGAGGGGAGAGGAAACAAAAGAAGGAGAAACAAGGAAATAAAAGAGGGTGGTTGGGTTGCTTCTTGTGTGTATATTCAACTATGAAACTAAATACAAATGTTGAAATATGCCTAGTTCCCTGAGCCTTTTAAAAAGAAGAATGCCAGAACAACCTGAGTTTCTGAATTTAAAATTACAGGATAGAGGTTTAAATTAGCTCCAATGTTGATTGCTCGGGAATCTTTCCTGCCATGGGAATTCAGAGTAAGGCAGATTCCTGTAGGGTATATTGGATTCTAACACTTTAATTGCACTTGGGTTTCTTTATGCAGTTCTTTATATTTAGGCATTGTTTTCTGAATTGAAAATCTTGTCATGTTAATTTATTTATAATCTAACGGAGGCTAAAAATGCACAGATTCTAACTGACAATACATAATAATTAATTTGTAGCTGAGTGCTGGATTTCACGTGGGAGCGCTATGGCCAAGTTTCTGGTAGTTTTTCAGTAGTCAACATGAGATTGGGTTAAATCATCTCCCACTGTCTTGTGGAACATACCTGAGTCCAGAAATAATGTGGTTTTTCTTTGTGAGCCATCAGATAAAGTTTAAATTAAAGCAAAGAGAAAAGCTATCACCCAAGGTGTTTTAGTTTCCTTGGCTGCTTAAGCAAATGCCATGCATTGGGTTGGCTTAAACAATGGAACTAATTAGCTCACTGATTTGAGGCTAAGGAAAAGTCCAAATCAAAGTGATGCTTTCTTCCCAAAGACTGGCATTCTGGGGCTGGCTGCCAGTGACCCTTGGTTCTGGGGGCCTCTGTCCCATGGCAACGCACTTGGTGATTTCTCCTAGCCTCTCCCTTGTCTTCCAGGTTCTGTTGCCCTTCTCGCTTCCCATGGCTTTCTCTCTCTGTGTCTGAATTTCATTCCCTTATAAAGGACTTCAGTGATAGGATAACCCATTCTGACTGAAGTGGGCCACCCCTTAACTGAAGTAACCTCATGAAAAGGTTCCACTTACAATGGGTTCACACCCACAGGAATAGGCTAAATTTAGTAACACGTTCTTCTGGAGTACACAGCTCCAGACCATAATACAAGGAGTACAAAAAATTCCATCAGCTCTGACACTATTGCCCATAAATGCCCAAATCATCTGGATGGTTCTTTAGCATTTACTAAGCTCTCACTGTGAGCCAGTTTGAAGTGCCAGCCTTTGAAGAACTCACAGTCTAATGGGGGCTGACGATAAAACATCCAACCACAATATAATGTCTTAAGTGTTATGGCAAAGATTATACAGAGTGTAGGAGTCCAGGAGAACTGTTAAATGGATTTCTTTTTGCCCGTGTGTGTGTGCATGTGTGTGTGTGTGTGTGTGATCAGAGAAGAGTCACAGACAGAATTACACTTGTCCTCTGCATTGAGGAGTGAGTAGGATTTCAAAAGGCGAAGGCAGCCGGGCCACGCTGGCTCAGCAGGCAGAGTTCTCACCTGCCATGTCAGAGACCTGGGTTTGTTTCCCAGTGCCTGCCCCTGCCGAAAAAAAAAAAAAAAAAAAAAAGGCAAGGGCAGGGGCAGTTCCAGACAGAGGGACTGAATGAATAAAATAGACTGATTCAAGTGAAAAATAATTCTTGTGAAGCAAACAGCGTTGACTGAAAAACAGCAAACGTCCTCTTTTGCTTTTCCTTTCATGCCTTGTCTTCTTCCCCTCTCTTCTCCTCCTTCCGGAATGGTTTAGTCCTATCGTCACTAGGTAGGGCAGAGACAGGTAGGCATTCCATGCCAGGGGAAGCCATAATGGCCCAAAGAGTAGTGTCATAGCCCAAGCGGAGTGAGGAGGATGTCCCATGGGGGAACAGTCAGGTGATGTGACATGGCTGATGCCAGAGGGGACAGGCAGGCTTGGGAGTCAGAGATTGAGCAGAGAGAAGAGGGTGTTTCCCGCGGAGGGGCAGCCTGCAATGAGGTGTGAGAACCTAAGAGAGGGGAGGAAGGCGTCCATTTGGAGGTGGAGGTTCCCTAGCATGGTGGTCAGAGAACAAGCAGGGTGAAGGAAACAAGTACTGATCTAAAAAACAACCAACAAATTCGGGGTTGTATATGTTGTTCAAGTTCATTCATCCAATAAAAATTATGGAGCACAAATTCCAGATTCTGGGACGAGGGATACAGAGGTAAGATGGGCCACCACTGAGCTTAGGGTCTGCTGGGGAGATTTCCCCACCCCACCACACATGCGAACTGAGGATAAAGGAAACTAACATCTTTTGCAAAAATTTAGCTCTCAGCATAGATGGGCCCCAAATAAAATCAGTGAAAACCATACTCAGATTCTTCTTACAAGTGAGGTGGAACAGTCTGTCACCCTAAAGGAATCGCAAACAGGTCACGTTTAGAAACACTTATCTACATTTACATACATGTTAATAAATTTATTGGCTCCTCAGCAGTGCTTCAGTTCCACCATTTCAGATTCAATTATTTTCTTGATTTCATTTATTTATATGTCTATACTTTTAAAGGTACACAAAATCTTGGTCGCTGTAGCTTTTTAGTAAGTTTTATAATCGAGAAGTGTAAGTCATTTAGGTTTGTTCCTCTTTTATAAGAGTGCGTTGGATCTTCTAGATTCCTTGATTTCCCACCCGACTTTTAGAATCACCTTGTAAATTCCTGCAAATAAGGCATCTGGAAGTTTGATAAGGATTGTGTTTAATCTGTAGATCAATTTGGGGTGTAATTTTATATGAACAATATTAGATATTTGTTTCCGTTTATTTAGGTCATCTTTAATATCTTTCAATAATGTTTTGTAGTTTTCGGTGTACAATTGCCCTTCTTTTGTTAAATGTATTCCTGAGAATTTTGTTCCTTTTTATTCTGTTGCAAATGGAAATGTTTTATTTCATTAATTTCAACTTCATATTGTTCACTGCTAGTGTATAGAAATATACATTGTTTTTGTATATTGACCTTGAATCCTGCCACCTTGCTGAACTTATTTATTAGGCCTAGTAGTTTTTTGGGTGAATTCTAAAATTTTCTGCATACAACATCATGCCGTCTTCTCAGATGCATGGAGAAGCTCTTTGACTTACCCCAGAGGCAGGGATCTCAATTTCAGATCCCTGAGTACATGCACCGAAGGCCCAGACCTTTCCCCATGCACGTCCTAAAGCTTCAGGCCTCAGATCGAAAGTCCTGTTGCTGGTTGTGATTCTCCTTGAGCCCAGTTCCCACTCATGCTGTCTCTGACTTTGCTCCCTTCTTGTTTCTGGAACGGAAGAATTTACTTTTCTCAGTTTCAAGCTTGAGTTTATGTTAAAATATTTTAAGGCTGCCCCAGTCAAGATGTCAGAGTGAGATGTTTTAGGGCTAGGTCCCCCGACAAAAGCTTTGAACAAACCAGGCAGCATTGACAGAAACACCTTTCTCAAAGTTCCAGAAAATAGTTAAAGGATTGCAGTAACAGGGTGAGAATCAGATCAAGAAAAAGGCGCCTAAAAAGCGGTAGGATCTCAGGTGGACCACAGTGGCTCTGCAGGCAGAGTTCTCGCCCGCCATGCCAGAGACCTGGGTTCTTTTCCGGGTGCCTGCCCATACAAAAAGTGGTGGGATCTCCTAGTGCCCTGCCTGGCCCCCTGCCCCACCTTTCACCAGCGAGGTGCAGAGCAGGGTCACACCCCAGTGTGCATCTCTGGTCCCAGTTCTGGAGGGGGCAGAGTAACCCTCCACTCGGTATGTATGTCTGGCCCAATCTGTCTGTGGGTGTCCTGAGGGAGTCGCCATCCCAGAACTTGCCCTGCATGTAGAAAGCAGTTCGCAGAGCTCTCCTACAGAATGCTGTGCGAGAGCAGCCAAGTTGTGCTGTCTGGGGCTGTGGGACATCCAGTACAATGTCTGGGACTGCTAGGAAAAGCTGTGTCCTAGGGAAGAGGGAATATTTGTAACTGTGGAAATGGTAGAATTCCTAGGGCCACCAACACATGCCCAAGGCAAGAGGCATATGCAGAAAGGATCAGGGAGGCCCCAAAGTTTTGGCCTGGAGTTATTTTCTACCCAAACCCATTGTATGGATATGCGCTGAGGGAGATATTTAAAAGATGTTGTCTTTTTTTTTTTATTAGCTCTTGGCATTCAAGGAAAGCTCTTTCTTATCACTGGCTGGACACAAGCTTAAGGAATAGATGTCTCAGAGTCTAAATTCCAGTGATAACACCTTAAAATATCAAAATGTCTAGGTTCCAATGAAACATTACAAAACATAGAAAAAACAAGGAAGGACTAACGCAGGTGAAGGAGAAGCATTAAAAATCATCAATAAGGAGGCCCAGACCTGGGAAACATCAGGCAAAGACTTTTTTATTTTTTAAAAAATGTATTTATGAAACAAAACCACATACAAACACAAACATTCTTACCATATGATCATTGCATTCTTGTTATATAATCAATAACTCACAATGTCATCACATAGTTGTATATTCATCATCATGATAATTTCTTAGAACATTTGCATCAATTCAGATAAAAAAACAGAAAAAAATTCATACATACCATACCCCTCATTCATACCTCCCTTTCATTGATCACTAGCATTTCAATCTACTAAATTTATTTAACATTTCTTCCTCCTATTGTTTATTTATTTTAAATCCATATATTTTACTTGTCTGTCAATAAGGTAGATAAAAGGAGCATCAGATACAAAGTTTTCACAATCACACAGTCACATTGCGAAAGCTATATCATTATACAATCATCTTCAAGAAACATGGCTACTGGAACACAGCTCTACATTTTCAGGCAGTTCCCTCTGGCCTCTCTATTACACCTTAACTGAAAAGGTGATATCTATATTATGCATAAGTATAACCTCCAGGATAACCTCTCAATTCTGTTTGGAATCTTTCAGCCGTTGACACTTTATTTTGTCTCATTTTGCTCTTCCCCCTTTTGGTTGAGAAGGTTTTCTCAATCCCTTGATGCTGAGTCCCAGCTCATTCTAGGATTTCTGTCCCACGTTGCCAGGAAGGTCCACACCCCTGGGAATCATGTCCCATATAGAGACGGGAAGGGCAGTGAGTTTGCTTGTTGCGTTGGCTGAGAGAGAGAGGCCACATCTGAGCAACTGAGGTTCTCTTGGAGGTGACTCTTAGGCCTGATTTTAAGTAATCTTAGCCTGTCCTTTGCAGGGTTAAGTTTCATATGAACAAACCCCAAGATTGGGGGCTCGGCCTATTGCTTTGGTTGTCCCCACTGCTTTTGAGAATATCAAGAATTCTCCACTTGGGAAAGCTGAATTTTCCCTCTATCTCACCATTCCCCCAAGGGGACATTGCAAATACTTTTTTATTCACTGTTCAAATCACTCTGGGATTTATCAAGGCATCACTCTGGACAAACCTACAAAATCTCATGCCCTACTCAAGGTTCCAAGTACTATGGTGTTCAATTAAGCTGTCCACATAAGTTATATTAGGAAGGAAAAGACTTTTTAAAAAAGTATTTTTATTGAGAAACCTTCACACACATACAGTCCATCCATATTATATAATCAATAGCTCATAATATCATTACATATTGTGTATTCATCACCGTGATCATTTTTAGAATATTTGCATCACTCCAGAAAAAGAAATAAAAAGAAAAAACTCATACATCCCACACCCCTTGCCCCTCTCTCTTACGGAGCACTAGTATTTCAGTCTACCCATTTTTTTTCCCTTTATCCCTCCCCATTACTTATTTTTTAAATCTATGTATTTTTACTCATCTGTCCATACCTTAGATAAAAGGAGCATCTGACATAAGGTTTTCACAACCACACAGGCACATTGTAAAAGCTATATCATTATGCCATCTTCTTCAAGAATCAAGGCTACTGGAATGGAGTTCAACAGTTTCAGGTACTTCCCTCTAGCCACTCCAGTACACCATAAACTAAGAAGTGATATCTATATAATGCATAAGAATAATCTCCAGGACAGCCTCTCAACTCTGTTTGAAATCTCTCAGCCACTGAAACTTTATTTTTTCTCATTTCTGTTTTCCCTCTTTTGGTCAAAAAGGTTTTCTCAATCACTTGATGCCAGATCTTGGCTCATCCCAAGAGTCCTGTTCCATGTTTCCAGGGAGATTTACACTCTTGGGAGTCATGTCCCATGTAGAGGGGAGGGCAGTGAGTTCACCTGACATACCAGGCAAAGTCTTTTTTAAAAAAACTTTCTATTGTATAATATAATGTATATACAAAGCAAAGAAAGAAAAAGCCAAAATTTTCAAACCACACTTCAACAAAGTAGTCACAGAACAAACAGACCTCAGAGTTTGTCATGGGCTACCATTCCCTCATCTCAGATTTTTCCTTCTAGTTGCTCCGAAACACTGGAGGCTTGAAGGAATATTAATATAATGATTCAGTAGCCATACTCATTTGTTAAAGCCCATTTTCTCTGTTATACTTCCTCCTTCTCTTTTAATCCTTTTCCATTCTATAGGGACCTTTGAGAAAAGTTCTAACTTTTTTGGGAAAAAAAGTTCTGACTTTTTCATGTTGAGAAGGGGTGTCCACACTGAAGGATAGGGAGATGTAATTAACTGATAAACCTGGAGAGGTTGGTCCCTCTGGGTTTCAAGATTTATCTGACCTAGGAATCCTCTGGAAATTATATGTTCCAAGAAGGCAAACCTGGTGCATGAAACCTTTATAAATTATCAGTTTTAGCCCTCAGTGCTCCTAAGAGACAATAGGAATGATGTTGATTGGGGTTTAGCAAATCATGACAATTAGCACTATCCAACTGAAGCTTGCATAAGAGTAGCCTCCAGAACAGCCTCCATCTAGGCAAAGGCTTTTTTAAAGTGATCATACATATACTCAAACATTTAAAGAGAAATATAGGCAAAAAGCTAAAGGAAATCTGGAAAATGATAGATGAACACAAGTGAATATCAATAGAGAGATGGAAATTATGAAAAGGAACCAAACAGAACTGAAAACCACAGTAACAGAATTAAATGTTCCTTAGAGGTGTTTAACTGCAATTTGGAGATGGCAGAAAATAGAATCAGAGGACTTGAAGATAAGACTATTGAAATAATACAATCTGAGAAACAGAAGGAAGAAAGAATGAAGAAAAATGAACAGAGCCTGTGGAACCTGTGGGACACCATCGAGAGTACCAATAGACACATTATGAATATCCCAGAAGCAGATGAAAGAGGGAAAGGGACAGGGAGAATATTCAAAGAAATACTGGCTGGAAACTCCCCCAATTTAATGAAAGACATGAATATACACATCCAAGATGCTCAACAAACTCTAATCAAGTTAAACCTAAATAGTTTCTGGCCATGGCATATTATAATCAAATTGTCAAATGTCAAAGATAAAGAGATAATTCTGCTGCAAGAGAGAAGAAACATATCATGTATAAGGGAACCTTAATAAATTAGGTGCTGATATCCCATTAGAAATCATGGAGGCAAGTACGCAGTGGAATCACATATTTAGAGTGCCAAAAGGAAAAAAATACCAAGTATTCTGTATGTGGCAAAATTGTCCTTCAAAACTGAGGGAGAGATGAAGACAGTCTTGAATAAACAAAAGCTCAGGGAGTTTGTCATCCCTAAGCCATCCCTAGAAGAAATGCTAAAGAGAGTTCTGCAGGTTGAAAGGAAAGGACAAGAGATAATAGATCAATGCCATGGGAAGAAATAAAGATCTCCAGTAAGGCTTATGACAAGGGTAATAAATACAAATGCCAGTACTATTGTATGCTTGGTTGTAAACTACAAATCACTATGTCAGGGTGGAAGGGAATCGGGAAATAACTTCATATCATTTTCCTCCTCTCTGATCTCTTTAAAGAAGAAACCAGAAGGCCCAGAACAAGTGAAGGAAGGTTTAGACTAAATTTGGAGAGGTGAACAGATGATGCTCGGTATGTTGTCACCAGAATAGTTGTCGTAGTTTGGATTTCCTGCAAGCAGACCCAGAGATAAGGAGGAAGGATGTGTTGATGAGCAGGTTACCTTCAGACAACTGGGGCTCAATCCCCCTGGGGACCCTGGAAGAAATTGTGTAGAACAAACCACATAATTATCCTAATAAGGAGCAGGGGAGCTAGGGGATTTGTTTACTAACTCCTATTCCTGACTGCCTGAGGGTTACTCTTGAGAGCATCATCTCCCCTGGACTTTGGCCACCTTTTGCCAGAGTTGAACTCTCAGTGGACAGGGAAAGCCCTCAGACAAAGACATGCAGGTGTTTGTGGTAAGAAGGCATCAGTATGGCAGCAAATGACTTCCAGAATGGGTTGAAGGGATACGGATGAGGCATTAACATCATCTCTGCAAGGGGAGTGACATGATCATCAGATTCTCCACTTCACTCCTTGACCTCAATATCTCAAAACACAGCATAGGAAAGCAGAGCATGGGCTTTGGGCCCAGAAAGACCCGACACAGGCAGGCTTACTTATCCTCCCTGCGTCTCAGTTTCCCTCATCTAGACAATAGGGAAAATAGTAACACCTACCTCTAAGGATTGATATAAGGATTAAATGGAAATACTTAGCAATTTCCTCATTTATGGTAAGTGCTCAATAATTCTGTTTTTTTTTTTAATTATACAAGGCACATCACAATTTTGTGCCAACCCACCACTTTGTTCCATACACAGAGTTCTTGATCCTCCCTGGAAGTTTCGTGTCTCCATGGCTTTGGGTCTATGGCTACCTTTGCCTGGAATGTCTTTTCCCAGTTTTCCCATTCAGAAAACCTGATATACCCTCTTCCTAACTCCTAATTTCCATTTCCCAAATGGACTGAGTTGTAAGTGAATGCTGGTTCTGGGACCACATAGTCCTTAGTTCCTCCTCCTATGAGGACTGGTCATTTCCAACCCTGCTCCTAGGTGGGAGGCTCCTCGTTAGGGAAAGGACATATATAAGGCACTGAGCAGAGTCATAAGCCATGGAGTTTATGTTTAATGTAATGAGATTAAAAAATATATGTGTTAATCAGAATTTCTTTTGGAGAAAGTAGTGCATTTGTTTGAAAAATATTATTGCTAAGTTCTGGAAATTCTGAGGGGGCACAAGTGTGAGTGGAAATGTCCAGAGTGAGAGGACAGGAGACATTTCTTGCATACCCCTGAAGAAGAAAAGATGAGATAGGAAGAAGAGAGCGAGGGTGGGGGTAATTGCACAATGAGATGGCAGAGGCTTTGTACTGCAATGTTACTCTTTCCATGACTATGCAATCATTCAGTAAAGTGAATAAATGCAAAAAAAAAAAAAATCAGTTGAGAGGACCTTTTTGAAAACTGTTCTAGTTTGCTAGCTGCCAGAATGCAACACACCAGAGACGGATTGGCTTTTAATAAAAGAGGATTTATTTTGTTACTTCTTCAGAGGAAAGGCAGCTAACTTTCATCTGAGGTTCTTTCTTACTTGGGAAGGCTCAGGGTAATCTCTGCTGGCCTTCTCTCCAGGCCTCTGGGTTCCAACAACTTTCCCTGGGGTGATTCCTTTCAGCATCTCCAAAGGCCTGGTCTGAGCTGCAAGTGCTGAGATGAGGTATGCCAAACTGCTTAGGCTGTGCTACATTGTGCTCTCTCATTTAAGCACCAGCCAATTAAGTCAAACCTCATACATTGCAGCAGGCACTTCTCCTAACAACTGCAGATGTAATTAGCAACAGATGAGGTTCACGTACCATTGGCTCATGTCCACAGCAACAGAACTAGGTGCCTTCACCTGGCCAAGTTGACAACTGAATCTAACTACCACAGAAACCAATGCTGAAACATCTACAGATTGCAGTGGGAGGGCATATCCACATTTGGCAGAGACTCTTAATTCTCCTCCAATATCTAGTCTTTCTCCTTCCTCTTTTAGGTAACAAAACCCATTAACTTTTGCTTGGCAAATGGCTACCCACCTAACAGCTACATTTTCCAGACTCCCTCAGAGCTCATGTCTTAGTCTGGATTTCCCTGAAAATAGAGCTTGACCAGACTTTTATATGGGAAATTTATTTAGGAGTGTGATCCTGGGAGGTAAGGACGCGGGAAAATGGGAGTAAAACAGACAATCATGTATCACCAATTTGGCCATCATATGTGTGAAAGTCCATTGAATTTCCATGGGCATCTCACTCTACAGTGCCAGAGAAGCCTGTAGCAGGAAGTGGGAAGATGTGACATGGGCCTGAAGTGATATGCTCTCAGGTTAACCTCATGAAACTAGTTGAAGCCTGCCCAGTGCTGGTCAATGTAGCAGCTACTGGAATAAGAGCTAAGTCCAAGAGTATTTGAAGTGATGCACTAAGAGTGTTTGATACAGTCCACCCCTTGCTTCATTCAGATCTGCTCATACTCTCCATTAAGTCCATTTCATCATAAGTGCCCTTCAAAGGGGTGGCCAGCTGCGATCACTGCAAAGACTTAATTCAATAAGGTTAGTGCAATAAACTGTAGCTCTGCTGATGCTGTTGGCCTCATAATTAATAATCATAATCCCTCACCTCCATTGTCCATTTAGATTTTCCTCATCATTTACCAGCTCTTGAACTGATAGGGTGACCCAGACCTTCATCCTTGAGGGTGCCTTATCACGGCATTATATGAATACACCAAGAGGTGCTTCCAGAATTTCCAACCTCAGATCTACTTGCAAACCCCCATTATTTGGCAGCAACCTAGATATTCATGATAATCAGGTTCAATTATTCTTGCTGGTATAGTAACTCCTTTCTTGGTTCAAAATGACCAGGCAGCAGTCATAGTTTCAAATTCAATGAAACTTTTACAGTGTCTTCTAGGGAAGCATCATCCCTAAGAGAACCAGCACCTTTAATCCAGCAGCACCTTAATTTGTGGAACTGGAAGCAGAACTCTGCAAGTGGGCCAGAGGCAGAGGTGGATTAAGGAGCCAATCCTCCTTCCACTCTGTGGTTCTTGGACCCAAATCTTTGGGCTGTTGGGAATATGACACTACTATAATTGCACATACCACATCCCTAACTATACAGGAGTCCTATGGTCTGAGGCAACATTATGAATGATACTCTGATGATATATCAGGAATTTTGTAAATTCTTGGAAGATGATGTTGGGAGGTGCTGTAGGGAAGGGTAAATTGCTGACTCCTGGGAGCTGCCTGGTCTCCTTTAGGTGTAGTCCCCTGTGAAAGTGTGGCATCAATCTCTGCCACTGACAGTTCAAGCACTCAGCAGTGGTTGAAGCTAGATAAGCCTTCAAGCTGTATCTGGATCCAGTCAACAACAGGTCTGGGTCTTAGCAATTGTAATGATACTGCATGGCAGGGTTACTACCTCCCCAACAAAGGGGCCCTTTCAACCATCTGACCAGCGGGTGAGCCAGCTCTGAAGCCCATCCTGAGAGGTTGATTTCATGGCCACTGTTGGAACTAATAATCTCATGACCTGGCGTATTAGTTTCCTAGGGCTGTGTAACAAATTACCCCAAATTTAGTGACTTAAAACAATGAAAAGCTATTGTGTCACAATTCTGCAGGACAGAAGTCTGAAATCAAGGTGTTGATAGGCTGCACTTCCTTTGAACCTCTAGGAGAGCATCCTTTCCTGTCTCTTCCAGCTTCTAATGGCTGGACACAATTCCCAGAAGGATACCAAGTTACTAAGTGTGCAGCAATCCCTGAATGGAGTTGGAAGGCTGAGATCTTATATAAGTGCAGGCTTTAGCATAAATCTGAGACAATGAGAAAGAATCAAGTACAGTGGTGGCCTGCGACCACTGAGGGGATCACATTACACCAAAACCAGCTACAAGTGTACCTGGTGGAAAACCTCAGCCAGCTCCAATTGGTTTTTACAGTTATATCTTCACCCATAAGTAGTTTTACCAAGTGTCCATTTTGCAACAATGTCCATATTAATTAATACCTTTAAAGATTAAGAGCAGTCTGGTAGCCTTTCTACAGTTGTGAGATAGCCAACAAAAATGTTTTTAAACCAGGAGAGATAACATTATTTTTACATATTGTTTGCATATTTTTCCAGCATAGTGTAAGGCTGCAATTTCTTTATATTAAAATCATAGATACAAAGGATAAAGGTCTCTGTCAATCTGAAGGTGAAATGGGGATAAAAGCATATCTTGGGGCTTCCCAGTCTCAGACAGTTCAATTAAACAAATAATCAGAGTTCAAATTACTTGTGTCAGAAACTGCTGAGTATCTAAAGATGAAGGACAATAAAGAGAGGAAGTTCTCTAGTTGAGACAAAGTGGAACATTCGCATTACCTGACATTAATTACCTGACATTTAGATGTTTTCCTCTTTGTTGCAGGTTGTTAGCAGTTGTGTATGTACTCCATCAAAGAAAGAGCTTCTGCCTTTGACATATTTTTCTCTTGAAATCTCTGCTGCCTGCTGCATCTGGTTTGCCTGCTTGGTCTAAGCGCAGGCTGCCATTTTGGGAAAGCCAAAGTTGGGATTGCTTCTCCCTTCTTACTTTTATTATGTAAAGCAATGGTAGGAAGACCATAAATTATTTGTTAAATGAGTCAATGACTCTTTAGTGGCTTCATCCACGGTACATTCCATGGCCTGCAAGATCCCATGAGATCAGCAAGTGGTACAAGAAAACATGGTAGACACCTGGTTCTTGGCCAATCCACTCGGTCGGTCAAGGTCCTGGCAGGAAACACAGGCACCCTCAACTGGGATTTTGGAGATCGTTTACTGAAGGGACTATTTACAGAGGTGTGGGTGGGGTTATGATACTTTTCAAGGTATCATAAAGAATGGTGAGGCATCCCAGGACTATTAACAGTGGGGAGCCTAGCTGAGAACTGAGGCTGTGAAAAGAGTCCACCACAGAGACCACAGTCTGGAGGGTTACAGCTGCTCTCAGAACTATGCCGAGCAGGGTGGTATGAAGGATAAATACCCCATCCTCTCTCCCTTCCTTTCCTCCGATCTCCTGCCAGGACTTCCCACTGGCTGAATCCAAGGGGGCCGGGGTGATGTGGTCTAGGGCAAGACTGAAAATGGGTCAGTGTTGGGAGCAAAAGACAGTCAGCACTGGAGTCAGAGTTGCTGCTCTACATTTTCATTCAGCATGACCCGACTTTATGTCTCTGCTTAGTGGGCGGGTGTTTGCCCCTGCACCAAGGTGGCCAACTGGGGCCAGGTGAGAGCTCTGCTCCAGCTCTGCCTCTTGCTCCCCTGTGAGCAGGCTAATGGGTCTTAGAGGTCCAAATGAGCCCTTCCAGAGTGTCAGCTCAGTAGGCTCAGGAAGATGCATTCTTGAGGAAGACCTAAGGGAAGACACACCTTGGATGTGCCAATTTCTGGAAGCACTTACTACCAGGTCTGTTGCCAAGTCATTTAATATTAATGGTAGTAGTAGGTGGAGCAACCCCTAGGAATGGAACTTGGGAAAACATAATGGAACCCTCAGATGCAAAGTGCAAGGCTGCTGAGCTCTACCTTAAGGACTCTGCCTTGAGAGGCTGATTGGATTGCCAAGTTTAGAAAACCATTTAGTCTTTCAGAGCAAACTGAGAAAGAGGGAAAGGCATAAGTCAAATGTCAAAGTAGCTTCTAGCAGATGAACCCATTAGCAATACTTCTGAGACTTGTAGGTTTTGAGAACTTTGCTGGTGATTTTGAAATTATCTGGGCAGGATCCAAGTATCTGTTTGGAGATACTTCCTTTGCTGAGAAGGGGAGGCAACACTTATGCAGCGCCTGAAAATTATTGCTCCCATTTCATTCTCTTTTTCCTGTGTATTTCAGTATGCCTACTACACCAAATCAACATGTTCAATCACTTTTGAGCCTTTTTAATATAAAAATGTTTAATTTGGAAAAATCTCAGACCTACTAAAAAGTTGCAGGATTAGTTCAATGGACTCCAATATATCTTTCAGTAACATTCACCCATCGTTAACATTTCTCTCTCTCTCTTTCAATAATTAGGTTGAAACCATATGAATCTATACATTATGATTCCTATTTTTATTTTTGCTGAATATTTCAGAATAAGTTGCAGGGACCACGATGCTAAATCCCTAAATACCTCACACTTTAGAACTGGATATTCTCTTACATGATCATAATTCAAGGACAACATTTTAGGAAATTTATCATTGCTATAGTACAATTATTTAATATACAACCCGCATGCAGCTTTTTTAAAAGCAGTTTTATTGAGATATATTCACATATCATACAGTCCATCCAAAGTGTACAATCAGTGGCTTTTAGTATAATCAGATTTGTGTAACCATCACCACAATCAATTTTAGAACGTTTTCATTAGTCCAGAAAGAAAACCCCATAGCAGTCACCTCTCAATCCCTCCATCCTTCCCTAGCCCTACAAAACCAATAGTTTAATTCTCTCTATAAATTTATTTATATTTTATATATATTTATGGAATCATACAGTATATAGTACTTTTGTGTCTGGTTTCTTTCATCTAGTATGATTTTTTGTTATTACTGTCTTTTTTATTAGAGTAGTTGCAGGTTCATAGAAAAGTCATGGAAAAAATACAACATTCCCATATACCCTATGGTTGACACTTTGAATTAGTGTGGCACCTTTGTTACAACTGATGAAAGAATATTAAAATATTACTGTTACCTATAGTCCACATTCAAATTTTGCTAACTGGCCCAATACGATTCTTTGCAGCAACACTTTTTCCCCTCAATCTATGACCCAATCCAAAATTGCACCCCACACTTAGGTGTTGAGCTTACAACTTTTTGGTTGGTTTTGGGAGTTATGTAAGATTTAGTACAGATTCAAGTTTTGGCTCAGTAGTTCTGGACAGCAGGAAAGTAGCTATATCCCTTGAAAGATAAAAGCTTCTGACTTGCCTGAGATGAGACACACCCTACACTCCTGGACTCAGCGAAACCCAAGGGCTTTGTACAACTCTGGAAAAGCCCCAGAAAGAGAACAGAGAAAAACTGGGAAGGAAGATTCTTGCTCTGTGTCCCCACTCAGCTGCACCACAATTTGCAGTGCATGGGTTTATGTCCTGGGATTTACTTTATCGACACCTCCTCTGTAGAGTGAGCTCTCCATGGCGCTTCGGGGGCTCCTGTTTATCCTCCTATCTCCTGTATACTCCTTTGTCGCACTAGAGACCATTCAGTGTTATCTACTATTCTCCGGGGCAGCCTTGGACTGGATCCTGCATTCCTCCGGTTTTGATTTCAGAGAGGTGTAGGGTCAAATCCTGCTCTAAGCAACAGGGTATCATTAGTCCTTAGCTATGAAATGGGGACAATAAGGTCTGTAGTGTCCTTAAAATCCTGGAACACACAGGCTTTCAATAAAAAAGAAAGAGAAAATTTCTATTTTCTCAAAAGTAAAAATATTTTTCTTAAAAAAAAGAGAAAAATTGTAAATCTCGGTTCATCTGACCTTATTATGTATGTATGTATTTGTGTGTATGTTTGAATGTAAATATAAATATATATATATCATTATATTATGTCTCTATCTCTGAGTCTATATACCTATCATCTATCGTCTATTTATAGATATGATTTCCTTTTTTTTTAAATGTATTACAGAAGCAGAAAAGAAGGAGCAGTATCCGACACTGCTGGTTGGTGAACACAAAACCAATCCCAAGCTTCTTCTCCCATGTCAATCTTCAGTGAAGAGGCAGTAGAATCTTTACAGCCTTCCTTATCGCACCTGAGGGTCGCATGACAGTTCTGACCAATGAGCTATAAGCAGGAGCCTCTTGGGGGGTATTGGAAAAGATTTGGATTTTCCTGTTGAAAGGACAGATGCTGCTTACACTGCCCCTTCCTTCTTCTGTCTTTTCTTGGGTGCAGATGTGATGCCTGGAGCTAGGCAGTGACATTATGCCCATGACGCAACACCCTGAGTGTTAGAGGCCCACACACTAAGAACGGCAGAACAGAAAGAGGGAACCTGGATCTGCAATGGCCTTGTAAGCAATTGAATCAATTACTCAAACCAGCCACCTCTGATCTTGTTATTCATGAAAAATTAATCATACCTAATAAACCTCCTGTAAATTGGAGTTTCTATTACTTATACTGAAAACATTCCTGATTGATATATAACTTTAAGAGCCATTTCCACAGTTGATTTCATCAGTATCTGGAAGTGGAGGAAAGATAACTAGTTTGGTTTAAGAGGTGCTAAACTTATTGTCAATTTTTCAAGCAATTGCCATATGCCTTAATTTTCAAGCAGTCGCCACATGCCACATACTATCTCACTTAATCCTCAGTCCAACACTATGAGTTCAGATAAGGAACTAGAAGCTGCCCGAGGAGATGTCAATAGTACTGAAATCATACTCTGCACCCTGCAGCACGCTGTCCAGGGAAGTCCCTTCCGGGAACAGAGAACGAGCCAAGGCCAGCTCAGCTCTCGGTTATTGGCTGAAAATTTCTCTCCATTCTACAACAGAGGAGTTTACAAGGAGTTGGAGGATAAACAGGAAAACCCATTGTCATGGAACCCAGTGAGGTGGCCATGAGGACACTGGTGACCCGAGAGAGAAGTTGCAGAAGACTACAGGGAGTGGACGGCAGAGGGTTTGGTGGTCCGGATGTGGGTGCTAAGCGAGGGCTTCATTTTCTCACCTTGGGGCCCTATCTTCCCCATTTAAACACAGAAGATGAATTGATGCTCCTCAGAGTGTGTCCCTCCTGGACACATAAAGTGAGCCTCTTGCTTCTAAATGTCCCATAGCCAGGACAGTGAGAGGGAAGGATGGAATAGAGAGAAGCATGCTGGAGGGAGAGGGGTTGGCTGTCTGTAAGGACACCGGAAGAGAAGAAAGACGATGGTATTTGCTGTCTTGTGCAGTTGAGAGGAAGTGGTGATGGGAGCATGACTGCAGATCTTCAAGGAGGCAAGAGGGTAGGCACTGGGGTATTGTAACTTCCACAGCTAGTCAGAACAGCCCAGAAGCTCCCGCTCTCTCTACTCCTTGCTTAGTAATTGCAGCGTGCTGATTTATGGCATCCCACAGTGCTCTGCTCTTTGGCTCCTACATTCTTGTTTGAGTTTTCTCTTACTTGTCTTTCTAAATATTTACTCCTTAAGTCCCACTCAGCCATTAGGTTGGAAACTTGCACACTGTGGGCTGTCAGCAAGTTTACTAATTTGATTTGAGGAAAGTAGATTTTGGCTGAAATTTCTGCCTGTCCTTTTGTCAGTCATTTAGGCATTGTCACTTTGGCCTTGTTAAGGCACATGACAGCCACACAGGAAGCAAATGCCGAAAATCCACATATCTGTTTGGTGATCCACATGTGACATCCAAACAGACACCTCCAACCCAGTCCTCACCTCCAAGTCTAGCCCCTATATCCAGCTATCCCTCAGAACTCAGCACCTTTGCTCCTATAGCTCAAAACCACCTTGAGTCCAACATATCAAGGGCTTTACATGCTCTTTACACCCTCCCCCACGAGCCTTCGTCCACAGATTTCTACATCATAGCAAGTGGCACCAATACTTACTCTGGTCACCTCCCTTGCCCTCACTCCTCAAATCCAATCTATTGCCAAATCTCACCAACCCTTACCAAAATATCACTTCTGTCCATCTCCACCACGAGCTGTTGCCCATCCACTAGCTTCTTTCACCTGGATGACTCTAAGGGTTACTTCACTGTCATGCTTGCTTCCTGCCAATCTTTTCTCTATTCAGAAGCCCAAGGTAGTTTTCCAAACAAACAAAAAAATAAGGGGTCATAATTTCCTTGGACTAAAGCCACTCTGTGACCTGCTGTGAGATTCCAGATAAAAACCAAAATCACCTTCTATAGCCTCAAGGACCTTTATAGTCTTGGATCAGCAATTCAGCCTCAACTCATGCTTTTTTAAGCTGTGTTCTTGCAGTGCTAGCCATCTGCTTTGAGTTCCTCAAGCACTCCGTGTGCAGTCTTTCCTCAGGGTCCTTGCTCTTGTCTAGAATGCTCTCCTTCTTTCCTGCTTCTCATTGCCTTCACAAGCTCCTACTCAAACTGTGCATCTCAGTTCAAGGGTCCCTTTCTCAGGGAAGCCTTCCCAGGCCTTGCCATGGTCTCCTATTATACTCTCCCATAAATGCCTGGTGCTTTCCCGCCACATCACTTAGTTAGAATTCTATATTTGTGCACCTATTTGATTAGAGTCCATTTCCCCATCTCAACCGAAAATTGCATAAGGACAGAGACCAGGTCTGATTTTGCTCCCAAGCGACTCCCCAGCAATATCTAAAATGCAGTGCTTGCTTGGCAAGTAGTTAGGTGCTCAATAATTACTGTGTTAGAGTTTTTAGAGAAACAGAACCAACAGGAGAGATCTGTAAATATGAGATTTATAAAGCTGTCTCATGCAACCATGAGTCCAAAATCCATAGGACAGGCTGTGAAGCTGGTGACTCTGATGAAGGGTCTGGATGAACTCCACAGGAGAAGCTTGCTGGCTGAAGAAACAGCGAAAAAGTCTTTCTCCTCCCTTAAAAGCCTTCAACTGATTGGATTATCTCTATGTGGGAGGCATGCCTTAGTTGATCGCAGATGTAATCAGCCACAGATGTGTTCAGCTGACTGATGACTTAACATACCAGCCTTCCAGTTTATCAACCACCTATGAAATATCCTTGCGGTAATGGTCAGGCCAGTGCTTGCTTGACCAGACAACTGGGCAAAATCACTTGGCCAGGTTGACACCAGAACCTAACCATCACAATTACCTTTCAAATGAATGTAGGGATGACTGAGTGGATGGAGATGATCAATAGAGTCTAGATTCTCTTTCTTTGCTGGGGGAAAAGTCAGGAGAATCTCTGAGGAAGAGGATAAGGTTTTATCATATAAATAGATAAGCAGAGAAAGGTTCTTTCTGTGATCTATGAGGAAGAGTTTAGGGGTAGGGTGAGTAAACTTGCAATTTTTACTAGAGGCCTCCCTGAAGGACACCCATGTGTAGGGAGAACAACAAAAATGTGGGGGTGAAAAACCTGCTGTGCTTCTGGTTCGCTCTCACTCACTGATTTGCCCCTGAAACAGGTCAGGTACACGTACATTTTTCTGCATACAGAGCAGTCCGTGGGGGTGAGACATTGGCATCTGTGGTGGTCTGGATGGCTTTAACTCTCCAAGCTTGATTGGGGTTGGTGAACATGGATTTCCAAATGCCACAGCTTCACTCTAGAGAAATGACATCTTCCACACCATAAAGGACAGTTCCCTTTTGGGGTAAAGGATCTTCAATAGAACTCAGCAAAGTCTCCACTTTGATATTCCAAACAGGCTACAACTTCTGGGAACCTCAATTTCCTGACCTGAAAAATGGAATTAATAGTTCTACCTACCTTGCAACATCAGGAATGTTGGGAAAGGGCATTGTTTGTCAGTCAAAGATTCCATCCTGTTAGGGCATATTTCTAGTTCCTGTCAAATCCCTGGAACACATTTCTTCCTCACAGAGAAGGAAGAGGCTGGGTGGAATTTTATGGCTCTAGGTGAGGCAGAGAGCTGGATCCACAGCCTCTGAGTGACTGGGGTCATTGCTGAGTTTCCAGAGTCTTCCAGCATTGAGACCAAAACTTTATGGAAACCAACTGTTGGCCAGATAGGACAAAGTAGATGGTCACTGACTCCCAGAATGGGAGGCATTATACCTACTCTTCTCCCTGTTTGGATCAGATTGTGTGGGAATGTGATGCTTGGAGATGCAGTAGCCACTTTGTAACCAGGAGAGAAGGTCATAGGAATTTGACATGGAGTAGCTAATCCAAAACCCTGACATGGCTGAGCTGATGGGTTACTCCACCCAGAACCTGCCCACCCCCACACTTCATTTGCAAATAATAAAATATGCAATACTTTGTTCTATTTCACAGGCTAATTCTTTTGAAAGGATGCCTTCTAATCATCCAGTTCCAGAGGAAAAGTTGCCAACATGTAGCCTCTAGCCCGGCGGGTTCCTGGGGTAATTTCTGTATCTCTGGGTGGCTGCTAACCCAGCTACCCCACATGCCTTCACACTTGTTTTGTTGTTTGCTAGCACTTCTTTGAGCCTCAGTTTCTTCATCTTTGAAGTGGATAGAATTTTACAGTGCAGGCTTGTGTTACAAAAAAATCAGTAAGAAGGGGGATGTGAAGTCTTCAGCCCAGTGCTTACTGCATTAGTATTTGACATAGAATAATAATACCGCCCCCCCGCCCCCGCATTACTGTCATTGTTGTTCTACACGCTCTGAGCTATGGGAGCAACTGGAGCAGAACACAAGCTCTATCTTGGGAAATGTCCTTGCCAGAGAAACTTTCGTTCTCCCCTAGTCTGCCTCTGCCTGAGAGTGTTCTTGAAGTGTGACTACCAGGGAATTAAGGATGTCTGGTCTGCTTTGCCCTTAGTCATCCATAAAACTTTGAACTCAGAAAGGTCATGGGGGAAGGTTGGGATGTAACCCACACCCAGTCCAAGAGTGAAGTAGAAGATTGAGGAGCTACGGAAAGGAGGGCTCTAGGAGACCAACAGAACTGGAATATTATCTGATGTGCTTGTTCACTCAGAAGATTTATTCATAGGCACTTGACAGATCCATTGGGAAATGTAGGGGGAAATTAGAGATAGGTATATAAAAATGAAATAAGTGGAAAAATCATGGCAATTATGAACTCCAGGAAAAACAAAAACTTGTATAAGAAATGAGAAGATGAAAGTGCCTTTGTGCCTCATCAGTGACCAATATTTGCATCATAATAATGTAACCTCTGGCTATTGGTTTAATTCCTGAAATACTATGTTGGGAGGATGAGGTGAAATAGGTAGGGGGAGGGTGTTGACCTGTAAGGGTGCCAGATCCTCATCTAACCTAACAGGAAGTCAATAGATAATTTATAATACTGAAAAACCAAGAAACTGCAGCATAAGCATGTTATTTAGAAATCGGAGGGTAAATACCAGGACAAATAATTGAAAAAGAGCTGAGTGGTTACCTCTGGGGAGTGGGATTGGAGATGACATTGGGTAGGGAAGGAACCAAGGCCTTTTTTTGCCAGACCTGCAGTATTATTTCACTTTAAAAAAAATTGAAAATCAATTACAAAACGTTAAGGAGCTCCTTTTGAAATGCCTACTGTGAAACCAAGAACGGCAAGTTTCCATTCTTCATACCTGCAAGAAAAGTAACAGTGATGTTTTTAGTCCCACAGGACCTTATCAACTTAGGGTTCAGGAAGTTTCCTCATCATCCCCTCCTCTAATTCACACACCCTACATTTGTGCCAACCTTCGTGGTTTACAGAAAAAAAGGAGAACACAAGTATGTGGAAATGCAAATAGCTTAACTGAAAAATCACAGCCCAAAGCACATATTTATTTGTATCACAGACAAATCCTCAGATTTGGTTGGAGAAACTTAAAATCATTAGTGTCTACATTAGTGTCAAATGTGTTATCCGCAGTGTTTTCCAGTGGAGCAGCACATGTTTCAAGAAATAAGTGGGAGACCAAAACGAGGGAGCCAAAAAGCCAGGAAGTGTGACTCAGACATTTGCTTTTAACTTTAATTAGTCAGCCAGCCCTGCCAATTTACTTCTCGGAAGGGGAAGCTCATCTCATACTCTTCTTTCTTCTAAAGAGATTTCAAGTTAGGCTCGCCCAAGAAGCGAGCCGCTTCGCTGCCATTACCCGTCTGATGAGACCTGCTCCCTCGGTACCAGTTAACGTTCCAGCCGCACACCAGTCAGCAGAAATGTATTGATCACGGGCTGTCTTTCTTTATCCTCACACCCTTTCATAGGACTCCCCAATGCTAGTGGAGTTCTAAAAGCTAATCCAAGTCCCAGAAGGCATCTAAAAGAAATTATGGTATGTCGATTGGCTCAGAAACAGAATTTGAAAGTGCTTTCCAGTTGGTAGGCTTGCAGAGAAGAGGAGAGGGATGGCAAGGACAGAAGTGCTGACTGAATTCAATTCAATAAACATTTATTGAGTGTCGACTATAGGCTGTTCTGCTGGGATGTTGAAATGAACCATACCTGGAACTGGTCCTCGGTTAACTCACGGTTTATGTGGAGAGGGAGCCCTGGTCCTGGATTACAAGTCTTGTCCTAACCCCTCCTATTCTGGCCCACAGTACCAAAGGAGCCTTCTTAGTAGGAAGGGAAAAATGAAGATAATTGGCCAATCTCTCCAGTTTGGGCTTTCTTTTAGTAGTCTGGGAATAATGGGATAGAGTTCACCAGAAGATGGTGGCATGTGTGTGTTGTGTGTGTGTTACCCCTTTTAAAATACCGCTTTGCTAGTTTTATGCATCCCATCTACAAAGTGACCTCTGATGGAATTTTGAACAATGACTTTGGGAAGATCCAGTTTGAGTTCCCCAAATCCCATGGACTCTGAGCATTTGTTTAGGTAACTTCCCTTCAGAGTGTCCCATGCAGACACCCCCACACTTCCCCATCTTCACTGCTCAATCCTCCTCAACTACCACATTCTTCTGTATCTGCCTTGCCCTTTTCCTCTCCCCTTCCCCACCCACAGAAATTCCAATAGAAGCCCCAGATATCCCTCGGGCATATTCCATGTGGATATAGATGGTGTTTCTTCTGTCCAGGTGGGTTTGTGTGTGGATGTGTGTGTTGCGTGTGTGTGTGCAGTGAGGGGTGGGGGTTGGGGAGTGGTCTTGGGGAGCAGAAGGTGGGGGACCTTACTCTGGATTGCTACAGCCTGGACACAGCTACTCAGGCCCCTTTGGCCCATGGGCCCTTATACACCAGGCAGAGCGTGGTTTTGCTCCCATCTCAAAGGCAAAGAACATTCAAAGCACGGTGAGAGATTCTCCAACTGGGGTTTCTAAGTCCTTGCAGGGGTGATGGAGGTCAAGTGTCAGTTTCAGAGTGTTAAAATAACATCAACACCCTGTTGGTGGTCATCTAATCTATTATGAGGTATCACTCAGGATCCAATCAGAAAAATAGAAACTACTTTAGCTATTTCAAACAGAGGGAATTTAATTTTCTAATGCATTAGAAAATCTGGAAGAGCAATGGGAAGAAGGAGTGAAATTCAGAGATTTGAAACTACTCATGCCACAGGGCTGGACCCGATGAGCCTTCACCAGCTGCTGCACTGAGAAGATGCTGTTCCCTAGATCAGGGCTGGGGGTGCAGAAAAGAGCTGCCTTGGCTCCACCGCTGAACCTATAATCACCTATCCTGCTGCCACATCAGCTCCACAGCTACCGTCATGGTATGGGAGCCAGAAGCAAGTAGCTTCTGCCTCCTCCCTTCTCCTCTTCACTCAGTGCTTCCACTGGCTGAGTCTAACAGAAGGACAGCCACCCAGGGGGCCCGGGACGAGAGTGTACACTCCTCTAGCCTTGGACTTACCGAGCAGCACATCAAAGGGTGGGGCCAAAAGACAAAGAAACACTCATCCTGAGTTTTGACCTAGGCTGTTCAGCTCAGATGCGCTGATGCTCAGGAAGCGTGGTTCCAAAGGCACTGGGACCTGGAAAAATTCTCTTGCCGCAGTCTCTGCCCGTGACATCCTGGGTGCTAAGGCCTGGAGGGACTCAGCTTTCCTGCGGGAAGGCATGCACATATTTCCTGCATATTTATTAAAGCTGGCTCTGAAGCCAATTTAGTGTCACTGCATAGAAAGACAGATAGGAAAACCTGTTCTTTCCTTTAAAGAAAAATGCTTGAGAAAGACAATATAAAGGCATGATCTTATATACAAAATTTGATCATTGCATGCCAAAAAGGGAGCGTGTTTGGCAAGAAGATGCTTGACTTTGTTATACCAAACCAGCTTCTGACCTTTCAAAACCTGCGTTTTGAAAATACCTCTTCTTCTGAGAGTCAGATGAAATACAGTCACAAAAAAAAACATGTAAGATTTTTTTTTATTAAAAAATACATATTGGGTTTTTCCTCCATTTAAAGTTATTTGAATTTATTATGGGGAAATACTGAAAAGCATAAAGGGGAAAACAAATTATAAAAATTTTTGGCTTATATAAACTCCCAGTATTTTCTATCATGTAGGGAAAACATCTATAGTTCTCTCTACACAGACACTCTAAAAATAAAATGAACTATTTTGTAAATTATTTTTTGCTTAATCAAATGTCATTGAATCGAACCCGGGTCTCCTACATGGCCTGAATCAACTTTTGCATCGTGATTTTTTAATAGTCCTGGTATTCTATCAAAGGTTTATACCAACACACCAACTGACTATTTAAATGTTTTCTAGTTTTTCACTAGTGCTATGGTGAGTGCCTTTTAAATAAATCTTTCTTACACAGCTGTGGCTATTTCCATAGTATAAATTCCCAGTTAGAACTGCTGAGTCAAAGGATGGAAATGATGTTGAGGTCTTTGGTGCACAGTATCAAGTGTCATCAGGATATGGACTATCATTAGTAAATTGTAATATTATTTTCATCAGCTATAAAAAATGTACCACATCAATGCTAAGTGTCAATAATAGGAAGTATAAGGGTTTGGGATTTTTCTTTTTGGAGCAGAGAGGATGGTCTCAAGTTGATGGTGGTAAAGAATGCACAACTCTGTGATTAGACTGAGAGCCATCGTTTGTACCCTTTGGATGGTCTGTATGCTGTTTGAATAAAGCTGTCGCTGTTTTTTTGTTTAAATGTCATTCAGATATATTGAACCTATTTCCACTCCCACCGGCAGGGCACCAAGGTGGTTGCTTCCCCCAAACTCTTGTTCTATCACTCAAAGAAAAACAAAACAAACAACCACTACCACCAAAACAGAATGCTCACAAGGGCCATGTAAAGGTGCATTTTTCATTTGTCCCAACAGAATCTGAAAAGTTAAATGCCGTATTTCATGGATTCTATGAGGAGGAACCTTTTTTTTTTCTCCTATTTTTATTATTATTTTTTTTACGTGGGCAGGCACTGGCAATCGAACCTGGGTCTCTGGCATGACAGGTGAGAACTCTGCCACTGAGCCACCATTGCCCACCCTTCCCCTTTGTATTTTAACATCTCTTAGATGATTGTTATTTGTGCCCTCTTACATCTCAAGTGCTCTGGTTTGGATGATAATTGCATGATCATTCTAGAAACCCACCAACAGTACAGCGGCTGGTTCTGACTTTGGACACAACTGGACACTGTGAGAGCCCCTTAGAGGGGACCCTACCCCCATCCTAGAGCACCTGGGACAGCTAAGTTGGCCTGGAAGGATGAGAAGGTGAGGTGGTGGTCACAGTGAAAAGGAAGGTCACGTTCAGCAGAGGGACTCATCCAGGAAAGGACACTGGGGAACTGAAGGCGTGTGGTGGAAAGTAGCTAAGTCAGAGCAGGTAGCTTTTTGGCCATGGATCCACCTTTTTGTGCCAATGGCTGCTGTAGATGTGCATTTTGGATTTTGTGATGCTTCTGACCTGAGCTGGAGTCCAAAACTATTTATATGTAGCCCATGGTGAAGAGGAGATGTTGCAAATTGGTACGTGGAGATGGTCACGCTGGCCAATGAAGTGAAAAAGGAGTTAGTAAGGAGCATGCTGGGGGAATTAAAAGAGAGATCCAAGCTGAAAACTTCAGGGCCCAGGCTTGTGCTGGGGCTGATCTGGTCAGTGTGCAGCCCATGTGGTTGTAGAATTAGACAGGTAATTGCAGCATCCTCCTTTCTACCAGTGTGTTTATGCAGAGCCCCTCGGGAAGGAACCAAGTGATACTCCAGCCCATTCTGCCAGGGCCCCTCCCACTTCTCTGAATGCTCCAGGCCAGCAGCAGATTTTCCAGGTCCAGAAAATCACTTTTAATTCTCATTAAGGAAACATGATGGGGATATTTACTGACCCTGGAGCCTCCCACTTGGCTTTTTCTAGGGTTTCCTTCATGCAGCAGCGTCATGCCTCCAACAGGGTGGGGGGCGTGTCCCCTTCACCTCATCGGAAGTCTGACACCGTCCTGGTTCCAACACTAAGGAGAGTTCTTGAGTCACCTGAACTCTTTTTTTAATCAGCAAAACAGGCAAAAGCACCAATGACATCCACATCGTTAGCAAATAAGTGAAGGAGATTTCACAGGGACACAAAAGATAAATAACTCTGGTGTTTGCCTTTAGGCTGAGTCTATATTATGCTGGAGGAGCAATGCTGATGCAGTTTGTTGCGCTCCTGAGTTCTTCTCTGTGTGGGTTGAAGGTCCTGTGGATTCCAGCTGTGGGCTTACCCGGGGCATGGCTTTAAACAGGCCTCAAAAACTCTCCAAATCTGTTTCCTTATCAGTAAAAAGGAATAATAGTCCTATGGCAGACATTGCTCTGTCCCTCTCTATGTCCGTCCTCCCCTTTGTTCTTAACAAGACCCCCTGATCTCGTTTGGGGTGGCAGTGATTTCAGTTAAAATGGTTCCCTTCCTAGGTGCCTTTGCATCCAGCGGTCAGTCCCTGCCAATGAGACGTGATCAGAAACCTGCTGGCGTGGCTTCCAGGTAAACTATTGCTTTCCTCCTAAATAGAGACAGACTCAGCTGGCACACAGTTTTTATTCTCTGCACTTCCATTTCTTCCTGCCTGGAGAACAAATGCTGCTCTTGGAGCAGGGGCAGCCATCTTGCAACAATGAGGGTGGAGGCCATCTGTTCAGGGATGGTGAAGCAGGGCCCTGGGTTCCTGATGACTCCTCAAGCCCTGCACCAGCCTGAGCTGCTCCTTCTCTGGGCTTGTCACAGGAAAAAAATAAACCCCTATATTGATTAAACCACTTTACATGGGCTCCTCTTAGCTGCAACTATAAACTTAAAAATATCTACTTCACAGAGTGGCACTGAGGACAAGTTCAGAAATTGTCCATTTCCTGGTCAAGGTGACTACTCACAGGGAGATGCTCCAGTTTACCTCTGAGAAATTGGTGGATAAAGGACACTGATTGTACTGGAACCCCAAATCAAATCATTTCCAGCTCAGAGTGAAATCCACACCCAGAAATCCCTACCTCCTACTCTCTGCCCCTCTCAGCCACCACCTTGCTCTCCTTGCTCGTGTACCGGTTGCTTTGGTCCTGTGTTGAAACATCTTTGGGTTTCTGCAAAAGAAGTCTTAAATGAGAAGTTGGAAAAAAGTGTTAATGAGATGATAGGAATTGGTTTGAGAGCCATCCGAGGTTAAAGCAAAGGGTGTGCCAGCAGGTTGGCTTATGAGAAGTGCAATCAGTAAGGAATACTTCAATGCTCCTTGGAAACTGTGCTGTCTGTTAACTCAGGTTTCCAAACATGACTCTGAAAAAAATTAAGAACATAAAGGCTGTCCTCAAACAGAAATGAAATTCCTTCCTAATTCTGATCTATTGTTGTTGAGGTTTATTACAATTGACAAAAAATAAATGGGCTCCGTTCCTGCCAAGGCAGGCGGGACCTGGAGAAGGAATACATGGCCAAGGCTGGGCAGGCTCCGTGGTGCATTTTGCCATATCCTTGTGAGGGGTGAACATATTAGCGGCAGGATCACTGACTGTGAGACCCGCCAGCTGGCCACAGCTGAATTTAGCAGCTCCTGTCACTGAAACTTTGAGGCAGAGAAATGTAGAATGGAAGGAGTGATTTATTAGCTAAATATTTAAGCCATTTACAATGCTGCCCAGTTTCCATGGTCCAGAAAATTGCATGTAACAAGTGTGCATAATTACTATTCTCTCAAACATAGAAAAAATATACTTTCATTAGAAAATTAGCTTCTCAGCACTGTTACAAATTCAATGCTGAATAGAGATTTTTAAAAATCTTATTTGAAGGGGCACCCAAACAGTAGCCCAAGTGCTATGCGGGAACTTATGGAGAAGAAAAATGGTAACAGCTGGTACTTAACCAGCCCTTGCTGTGATTCTGCTCTGTTCTGTGCCATTCTAAGCACTTTACATAGGTTAATTCATTTGAACTTCACAACAATTTATCAGGTATAATTTTTAATCATATTTTACTGATGAGGCACACAGCTAACAGTAGGAGAGTTTTGCTTTTTCATTTAAAAATATAATCCTTAATGGGAAGTCCATGGTAACAAAGCTAAAAATGTCAACCTGTGGCCCACTTAATGAATGTTCTCACTTTTTCTTTATTTTATTTTTATTTATTTTCTTCCCTTTAATATATGCTTTAATATAGTTCACAAGTACTAGAGAGCAAAAAATAACCATTTGGTCATAGAGAAAATGAGGTAGGAAGCAGTAGCAACTTTCTCTGACTCTTGGGGGATTAATTATCATGGATATTTAATTTTGGATTAATAATTGTTTTAACCAAGCCATTTAAAAATGTGCCAAACCATCAAGGAAAAGGGAAAATGAATTTGTGATCTGAAATTTGGGGAATAAAGCTCTTCTCATTAGCAAACAGCTTTCTTTTTGCAATGTGAATAAATCTGATCAGGGTCAATTATATGTTTTATTAAATTCTACAATACTAGTCTTACTGATTCCCTCTACTCCACACTCCCCCTGCCTTGCCTCCTGAATTTTTATTCTAATTGCTTAGGATTGCTTCTCTCAGAAATATCAGTGCCATTTACTTCAAGTCTTTCCCTCCCCCAAACCTTTTATTTTGGAGATCTCTGGGATATGATCATCTGGAAAATCCAGGCCAAAACAAATCTCCACTTAGCTTTTAGGGTCTTGAGAAACAAGCCCCCTGCCTCCTTGGTGGGTAGGGAGTGTGATGAAAGGAAGATGGAGAAGAAGAGGGAGAATCATGAAGTTGCCTGTTCACATCAGCAACCTCCACTTGCCTTTACCCATTCAACCAACAGACCCTGAGCATATGTCGTATGCGAAGCATGGCACAGTCACAGAGAATGGGAAACTCACAGTTTATCAGGAATTCAGGCAGGCCAATTTCCTTCCATTAAGGAGGATCTGGTCGTGATGCTATTGTTTGACTAATCCAATCAAAGCCTCTCCCAGTTGGGAAATTGGAGACTAGGTTAGAGGTAATTGGCAGTGATGTGCCAACCACAAAATTTTGCCTTTTTCTTCCTGATGATGTGAATCATTGTTTTAGCAGTGGACATGTGATTTTATAAGACTCAATGCCTACTTTGCCAGGAGTTTCCACCATCGGTAGCTCTTGGGGATTGAATTATGTCCGCCACAAAAATAATGTTCAGGTCCCAAGCACTGGCCCTGAGGGTGTGAACCCATTTGTAAATAGGACCTTTGAAGATGTTGTTGGTTGAGGTATGCCCAGCCGAATGAGGGTGGGGCTCAATCCAGTATGGCTGAAGTCTTTATATGCAAAGGAAATTGGACACAGTAAAAAAAAAAAAAAAAAAAAAGCCATGGGGTGTAGCCAGTAGCTAGCAGTCAATGGAACCAGGAGGAGAAAGGTGAAGATTTGCACACAGTAAAAAAAAAAAAAAAAAGTCATGGGGAGTAGCAAGAAGCTGGAAGTCAAAGGAACCAGGAAGAGAAAGGTGAAGATGCCGCCTGTACACTGCCGTGTGAGGGAAAGGCAGGAATCGAGGATCCCCGGCAGCCAGTTCTAGAGTGCCACAGTGTTCAGGGATGAAGCATCAACTTGCTGATGCCTTGATTTTGGACTCTTCCTAGTCTCAAAGCCATGAGCCAATAAATTCCCATTGTTCAAGCCAACCCATCGTATGGCATTTGTGTTAGCAGCCAAGAAATCTAAAACACTAACTTTGCTTTGAGAGATTTTGGATCTCACTTTTGCCAATCAGGTCCTCAGAGGTGTGCAAAAATTCCTTCTCCTGAATACTGTTGGCTTAATTTCCACTTGGAAAAGACCAAAGTGGTAGAAAATTGCACTCTACTTGACTTTCTGCCTAACGAACAGGACTGAAGATGCCACTGGGTATTTTGCATGCCCCTCCAGTTATTGACCTTTGTTGTCTTACTAAGTGACTTTTTCTTTCTCCAGATGTAATTTGGAACATCTCTGGATGCACAGACCTCCAGACTTCATAAATATTCACTGGGGGCGGGTGGAGCCACTGGCCCATGTTCAAGTGACTAAGAACCTTAAATATTTTCCGGTTATTCTGAATGGCCTTCAAGATCTTGGTCCAGTCAGCTTTTCCATTATCTTTGCTGGGATTATTTTTTTCATTATTGTCATGCTCTTTCCCTGTCATTTGTTCTTTATCAGAAGGACATAGAGACAATCCCTATGCCCCCTATTGGAATTACTAATCTGTTGTTTTCTTCTTTTCTAGATTTTTACCTTCTCCTAGGAGAACACCTTTAAATGAATTGCTGAATGACCTGAAACAGTGATTGAGGAAACAAAACTAGAGATCATGCCTATGTCCATAAGAGCCTGGGTGACCACTTCCGAGTTCTGTGATGCGGTCCTCACCCCTTCCTCCATGGTTAAGTCTCAGCTCCTTCTTCTTGGAGTCACTTTGCATCCTCTGGCAGGATTCCCTGGGCAATATGGGGAGAAACATTTTTGCTTCCTCTGATTATGGGCCTCAGCTCCTCTCAGCAACTTGGGAGAAAAAGAACTGGAAGCTGGCCCTCCTCAGTGACTAGGCGTTTTCAGTGCTGTACTTGGCAGGTGGTGAGTGGCATGCTGCCATTTCCGGACTTTTGACAGCATCCCTGCAGGGGTCAGAGCTGCAGGTCCAGAGGCACTAGACCAGGAGGAAGCCACCAGCTCTGAATGATCGCTTAAAAAGGCACAGGACTTTGTAACCAATATGTTACAATGACTGATATGTCCTTCACATGTGTCTTTCCTCATCATGACTGTTCTTGAAATCATAATGTTAGTTATGTCTAACTTTTCACCTTTCTTTTTCATTAGCATCATTTTACCTGGGCAATTGAGGTGCTCAAAAATAATCACAATTAATTATTACTATCATTAAACTTCAGTAAGGCAGGACCCAGATTTGTTTAATGTTTTGGAGTTAGGACTGATTCTTCTTGTGAATCAGATGCTGCTGTGGGATGAGTTGTGCCTCCCAAAAAGATATGTTCAAGTTCCAACCCCTGGTTCCATGAATGTAACCCTATTTGAAAATAGGATCTTTGAAGATATGATTAGTTAAGATGAGACCAAATTGGATTAGGGTGGGCCCTAATCCATAAGATTGGTGTCTTTTCAAGAAGGGAAGAATTCGGCACACAGATCCAGGGGAGAGGGAATGTGAAGGTGGAGGCAGATGGATTGACAAGCCTAAACATGCCAAGGATTCCCAGCAAACATCAGAAGTTAGAAGAGGCGAGGAGGATTCTTCCCTGGTGACTGCAGATGGAGCATGGCCCTGCCGATGCCCTCACTCGGACTTCCAGCCTCCAGAACTGTGAGATGATAATACATTCTGGTTGTTCTAAGCCATCCAGTATGTGGGACTTTGTTATGGTCAGCCTTAGAGAAACTAAGACAGACACCATGCCCCACACCCTCCCAGGCTTGGTTGCAATCACAGCCTTGGTGAACAATCCTGGATGAGCTTTGACTCACTTTGCTGCTTCATGCTTCCAGCACCTCTGAGTCATGTGTGTTCTTCTCAGGGCTTCCCTGACACTGGGGGGAGGGAGACAGACTTGGCATCCACGCATGCTGTAGCCCGGGAAGCAGGTTAACTTGCAAGATGTTTATTAGGGCGTGCTCTGGGCATCAACACTCATAGAAGGAGGGGAAGGAAGCAGATTAGGGCAGGGGGAGAAGTCAGGCTGCAATGCAATTCCAATGACTACCTGAGCCAACCCCACTGGAGCTTTGGAGCTGGGGTAGCCCTGCAGAGTTGCCCTGAGTTGGGTGCAGGGAACCGGACCTTCATACCCCGTTGTGGGTCATGGTGTGGACTTACTCTAGAAGGAAGTGTGACATGGGATGAGGCAGTTTTCTTTATCCGAGGCCATCTCCAAGAGGGCTGGCAGCTGAGGTCATCTCCCAGGCCACTTCTGCATCTGGGAGGATGAGTCTTCTTCTCTGAAGGCAGATCTGGGTGTCACCTCACGGCACCTGCCATACATGCACAGCCCAGCAGTAGATGAGGGTTTCATACCCTGGAGGATGGGAGCTGATGGCAAAATACTCTATCTGAGGGTGGACAATTCTGAGATGCATCCTTTATGTTCCCAGGAGCCTCCTAGTAGGGTCTAATTCAAGGCGCTTATGATGGTAACCTCAATGTGACATTTTTCTAGTGACTTTTACTTCTCCCTGTTCCCCCTTCCCAACTCTGGATCCCTGGGATTACCTCCCATTATCTGCCTCCATCCAAGTCCTTATCCCAGAGTCTGCTTTGGGGGTAGGCTAAGACGAATGTGCAGGCCGATGTTTCATAAAGACTCAGCAATGGTGGTGGTTATTGTTTATGACCTTGCGAAAATGCCAGTCCAGGATTTACCACCAGAGAGATGAATATCAATGATTCTATTTCTTAAATCAAACTATCACAAAACTTGAAAGGGAATGGAGATGTGAACAAATGCATGAATGAGTTCAGCAGGACTGAAAATATGAACAAAAATTGAGAATTGAGGAACAAGAGAAGGGGGAAGGGAAGAAGCAGCCGGAAGATAAAATCCAAAATTGATCTGATTTCTAATTCCATTCTAAGAATTAAGATTTTGGATAGGTAATTAGTCTCTCTGAGCCTTATTTGCACCAAATCTGTAAAATGGGATAATGACAGAAGCCCCTGGTAGTGTTGTTTCAGGGTCATATGAGTTAATGCACAGCTGCTGTCATGCAGTAACCATCCCTAAGACAGAGTGTAACGGCGGTGCTATTTCTGGGGCTATTAACTGACTTATTTTCATTTCCTCCTTTATCACGTCCCCTTGCAGCCGCCTATTTCTAAGGCTGAAGTGAACCATGAGGTTTTATTGCCCCAAGGAAGAGGGAAAACTGTCCCTGATCAGCATTGAAACTCAAAGCTAGCTTGCCCAGGTTGAGTAAGACAGTGGTATGGAAACCCAGGCTTTAAGTAGAAAAACATCTTTTAACCCCTTTTTAACCCTAGAAGAGTGAGTCCTGGTAGACAAGTCTCCAGACACTGTTATAAACTCAGGGTAGACAGGCTTGCAATATGATAAAGAGAAAACAGGAAGCTGCCCGTCAGGGCACCGGTGGATTTTAGGATGCAGGGAGGGGGCAGAGAGGAGAGGCAGAGAGTGAGCTGTGCAGGTCCTGTCCTCCCTTTGGAGGGTATGGTGTGCTGTATTGGTTGGAGGAGGAGCCAGAACGAGAGGAGGGGCTCTTGGCTCTCAGATCCACGCCTGTCCCTCCCCTGCCCCTGCTCTGTACCAGTGTATGACTCCTGCAGACTCTGCTTCCCAGACTCCCACATCAGCTGGGCACAAATAGGACTCTGGGGCCAGGCTGGAGCAAGGTGAAAGGGGGACGACTTCCCTTTCTGCTTTGGCTGGGTCTCCAGAAGCCACTGCATCACTTCCATGGCTTACTGTCCTACTGGATAGGCCTGCATGGTTTCAGCTTTCTGTAGTGGCACCATGCAAATCTCACCTCCTCCTTTTGCCACTCCAGCCTATGGGGTGTCGTGGCTTCCTGCTGCTGCTCATCTCTGGGTGCCTCATCCTGCCCTGTTTGGTTTCTTAGCTCTTCCATCATCTGTGTAACCTCCGGCCTATGTTAAAATCCCTCTATTTGAAATACTTGAGTAGTTTCCGCTCTCTGGGTAAATACTGACTAATGTAGGAATCTAGGAGGGAAATGTTTCTCAGGGTAATCTCATACTCAGCACCCAAGAAAAGTGGTGGTGCCACATAGTCTAATCAGAGAACCTTTGAGCTGCTCTTAGCCCTGTGGTGTCCCAGGCCCTGGAGGGCTGAGATTTGGCTATAGGAGGCCAGCCTTGGGGACTAGAAGGCTGGACCCAGGGGCCAGGAACTGAGCCCAGGGGCTTCTGCAATGACAAAGTGGCAGCAGGACCACCAAGCCTTTGGAATAAACCAGGCAAGGGCAGATCACAGGCTCCCATGGCTGTGTGACAATGTGGACAGGAGCGCTAGGTCTCCAGAGACCAGGGATGACCCAGAGATCAGCCCAAAGGAACTGGACACAGGTCCCCATCTGCCTTCCCCCTCTGCCATCTGGATACAGTCAGCATCCCCATGCGTCCAGCAGCCTTTTTGGAGGGGAAGGGGAGTGGTGAAAACTCAAAGGACACTGCCTAGACGAGAGGGGCTGAAATATCACCTACTGGCAAATTTAAGTTTCATTGCTGCCTAGTGGATATAGGGGCCCAGAGGAAGGACAGTTCATTGTAAAATTAAGGGACTATATTTTCCATATCAGAACTGTTATTATTAACTGTGATTTTAATAAAGAAACCATTCCCCTGTCACCCTTATCCACATTCTTTTGTATCATTTGCAGTGAACTGTCTCTTCTGGTCCCTCTCCCAAAGTGCTTTCTGTGTTTTGCCAATTTCAGGCCATGTGATTTGGGCAAGTTGTTTAACCTCTCTGAGTCTTATTTTTCTTCTCTGCGAAGTGGGGGTGTCATAATATTCTTTATTTTGCAATCTGAGTATTCTTTATTTGAGTCCTCAGGATTGCCTGGCAAGCAGAAATGCTCGTAATCATCAAATAGTCACTTCTGAATGCTGCAAACTGGTTCCCATTGAAATGGCCCTGTTCAGGCCTGCATTGCAAGTACAACGCAGATCAATTGCAAAGGCAAATCACAATAACTGCAGAGATACAGGATGTCATGAAATTGATAAAAATGAAGTTGAAGAATTGCTAAAGTCAGCAAAAACTAAAAATACAGCAGAGTTAAGTTAGGTAAAAACGGAAAAGAAAATGATAAGAAGTTGTGGGGAAAAAGTAACAATTCACTCTTCGTTTTTTCTAAGAGCTGGTTGTTAAAATCATTCATTCATTCATTCAACAAATATTTACTGTACAATTTCTGGCTCTGAACACTTGGAACACAGCACAATTTCTGGCTCTGAGCACTAGTGGCCAGAGTTGCATTGAAAATACAGTTTTGTAAGATGTGAAACATAATATCTATCTTTGTAATTTTTAGTTTAATTTTCAAGTTTAAGAAGATCCTGTTCAAATTGTTTTCACTACTTGAAATGGCATTTTGGTCTCCATTTTAAGTGGATTTACTTTAAGAAGACTTTTCTAGACACACGTTATGCTGCTTCTGTATCCTTCCTAACTCTCAGGGTGTTTTTGAGAATCACATGGCATTTGGTACCTGTCAACACTTCACATTTTCTCCCAAAGTGCCAGAAAGTGTGGCTACCTTTGGGGACCTGCAGCTGCAGTTTGGAGTGGCTTATTGCAAAAAACAGTCCCCCCTTTTTTCAAAACTATTATTTCAGATACATGGACAGCTCAGGTTATAGCATGTTAACATTACTGTGTTGCATCCTCACTCCTGTGCAATTTATTTCCATTTATTTATTTTCCATTTACCCCTGATCCCTACTTCTATTTCCATCTCCCTGCAGACACCCACTTCAATGCGTTTAATAAAAGCCCTTGGATAAATGTTCCCTCGTAAAATATGTCGTGCCGTTTTATAATTTGTGTGTATGGCATGGTGTAATGGAACTTATTCTGCTTCTTTCTTTTTTTCACTTAACACTATGTTCTAAGGTATATCCGTGTTGCTGTTCATCTAGCGTGTTGCTAACTGCTACAGAGCTTGCCACGGTGTCTGGTCGTCACCCCTCTATCCATTCCCCAGTGATGTATCCAGACAGCCTCTAACTCTCTATTAACAAAACAACCAGACACCATAATGCTCGCCCGTTTACAGACCTTTGGGAATTTATACAGGATTGGGGTCCTTGGGTCCTAAGGCATATGCCAGGTAGCTTTCCTGAATGACTATCCCAGTTTACACCTCCACCAGCAAGGCACAAAATTTCCCTTCTCCCCACAACTCATCAGCTCTTTCTGTTAATCATCTTTCTATATTTTCCCCGTTTTGATGGACGCAAAATATTATATTCATTGTTTTAATTGCATTTATCTGATTATTATTGAATTTGTGAATCTTATCTTGTGTCCTTTGCTTAGTCTCTGTTAGGTTTCCTGTCTTTTTCATGTTAATTTTCAGGAGCTCTTATAGAGTAGAAAAAATTTTTGTCTTTTGAAATGACTGCAAATGTCTTTGCCCAGGCTAACACATGCTTACCGTATTTGTCTATTGAACAGAAATTCCTTTGCTTAATAAAGTCAAATCCGTTGGTTTTTTGTTTTTTCTTTTTTTTTTTTTGTCTTATGATTTGTACTTTTGGGGTCCTATTTGAGAAAGCCTTGGCCATCTCTTTGTTAGAAAGATATTCTCATATAATTCCTCTATTGGCTTTACAGTTTCCTTTCACATTCAGGTCTCTTATCAATTTGGAGTCTATCTTTAGAGCATGTGAAGTAAGACCTAGCTACACTTTATTCTACATAGTAATCCAGATTTCCCATCACCATCTACTGAACAATCCAGCCTCTACCCATGGCTGATGTGCCACCTTCATCATCACACCAACTTGCCTTTTAGAGATGAGTCAAATTTTATGCCTTCTATGCTGTTCTACTGTCTGGATTTTTTTTTTTTTTTGACATCTCATATTTCCTCTTAATCATTCAGATTTGGCATTGTAATTCATAATATTATATTTGTTTTCACATAAAAATAGTATCTTAAAAGCCATATATTTAAATCACAACACCATTAAGCTTAGAAATAAGAAAACGTGGTGGCTGCAGTTTCAGACAGCAATGTTCAAATCCTGTCTCCACCATTCACTGGCTGTGCAGCCTTAACTTTTCTGAATGTTGGTCTCCTTAGCTATGAAATGGGGATGAAAAGCTATATTTTGGGGAATATAGAAAGTCCTTTATAAATGGTAGATATTTTAATTTTCTTTGTTGAGTATAGTTTATGATTCAGAAAGGTGCACTGTGTACTACAGTTGGAAAAATTCAGCATTTTCTAAGTGAAGTGGTGAATTACTGGAAATAGTTACCACAAATAATTCCATAAGTATCTCAGCACGAGGTCAGATGTGCCATTAAAGCTGAGGGTTTATCCAGTTGTCATTTTCTATTGAGTAAAGTCAAGGTCATTTACTCTGCCTTTGAAATATATGTCTTCTGATGCTCCCTGAGTTCATAGGAAATCCAGATTTTATCACGCACTCTCTCTTGTTTGAGAGTTGACATTGTAAGATTTCAACAAAGGAAATCATGGGGCAAATCTCAGCATTTTAAGATCTAGAGAATTTAATTCAGGGTCCTGGAGTTAGACTGCCTGTGTTTGGCCTGCTATTTATGAGCTGTGGCCTTGGGCAATGTCCTAACCTTTCTGTGTTTCAGTCTCTTTCATTTTCAAAATGTTAGGGCTATTGCTCACATCATTGGGTGGCTGTGCAGATTAAAACTGCTTGGCTTCTCACTGCTACACTTAGCTATTGCTATTGTTTTGTTTACCCATTTCTAAAATGTGCTAGATAATATCCGAGGCTCATAGGGTTGAGTAATTCATGTATCATCCAGCTGATAATTAGAGACAGATAATCTAGTCTCCCTGTCTAAGGCTGTTTCCACTGGAGAAACATATAGTAATATGGAGAAGTTATGAAATTTCATGAAAACACTAAGGGAAATATATCCCTATTGTAGCACATTTGCAAAAGATCAAGTTGTCAAAAAAGTGGACCTCCACTGCTCTCTGCATTCAAATTGATCTTGGACTCTATGGCTTGAGAGTGTGGTGACAAGCAAATTTAGCAGACCCAAGAGATGATTAGAAAGCAGATGTTATGGTAGACTCTCTGCTGTAACAAATAAACCCCATTCATTTCCATGGCTCAACACAATGGAAGGTTACTGCTTTGCTAAGTTAGGTCCATAATGAGTATTCCTGCTATATAGACAGCTCTCCTCTGAGTGGTGATCAGGGACCCAGATTCCTTCCATCTTGACCTCTGAGATCACTTCCACTGGCATTTCATTGGCTGTATCCGCCTCATGGCCATGGCTAACTGCAAGAGAGCCTGGGAAATAAGGTCTTGCTGTGTTCCTAGGGCGCTCGTTGCTTTCTACTGCAGGAAGCACCATTTTTTCTGAGGACTGAATACAAGGTCCCATAGCATTTCATTTACAAGGAACAGACCCACATACCCATCACTATGACCCCTTACACTCAGTAAACTGCTCAGCCAGGAATAACCCAGGCTTGCAATCTGCTTCCAAGGTCGCAAGTGTCCTACCAAATCACTGAGGATTTCTCTTGGTAGTAAAGAGAGTGGGAAAGTGAAGGGGAAGAGCATAGAGCAGATGCTGAGGTAGCAAAGATGGGAAGGATAAGTGAAACAACTTTTTTGAAATTAAAACAATTAATATTTATTATGGAAAACTTCAAAATACATACTTCGGGGGACTTTCACACTTTCCTGATTCTCCAGCAGGTAAGCGGGCAGGAAGTGGGAGGAGATTGTGGAGAGGAAGGAAGCGTAACCCAAATCAGGTATACATGCAGTTTGTTAGCAGCTCTGGTGAAAAATTTCCAAGGAGAAGCAGCAGAAATGCTTTCTCAAAATGAAGTTTTAAAAAGATCTCTGCATTTTAATGCATTCATGCTTAGTATTGAACTTTGTGCTATTTATGGCACTAAGCTGCTCTAGCAAAGGCCAACAAATCAGTGGCTTCCCACCTTCCATGCCCCAAGTGGGACTATAGAGTCCCAGAAGTTCCCAGCAGGATTGAGCCTCAATTGCCTACAGTGGTAAACTGCCCACCAGTGTACTCTGTGGTGCCATGAGAATGCACCTGGCAGCCATACCTCCAATTAAAGGGAATGTAATTAACCAAGGGCCCAGCTGCTGCACTATGAAACCAAAGCCATGCTTCCCACGCGGTCCCCAGCCAATGCCTGAATACATGAGGGATTCTAAGGCAGGCCCATTCCTAGGAGATGTGGGACTCCGCTGATGTCTGACTTTGTCACAAGGTCTCCCAATGGTCTGGCCAAATCTTCCTCAGACTTCCTGGAGTCTTAGACTTCCCCTTCTTCTCTCCTTTGTTCAGGGTTAGATTTGCCTGGCCATCTGACGGCTCTCACAGCCTTGTCAGTTTGCTTTCCTACTGTCCCTTGCAAAGACGAGTCCCCTAATCAAATTCTTACCTGTTTACTCCCATCTTGGTATCTACTTTTCCAAAGACCCAAGCTAACACATTTCCCACTCCCTTACTTACTGATGCTTTTTGGAATCTCCTCTCAAATAAACAGCTTGCAGTCAAATCTTGTGTCAGTGTCTGTTTCTGGGGAAGCTAGCCTAAAACAAAGGGCACCGCCAAGATTCTGTAGTCATCACTTCCACTCACCATCCTTGATCAGAATCCAAGCACATGGCCACACTTCACAAGGGAGCCTGGAACTGTGGTCTCCTCCTGTAACTGACCTTGCAGGGGAGAATAGATATTAGGGACCTGCTAGCAGTCCCCACCTCTCCTGCTTACCCAGCCTCCAAGATTCATTCAGATCCCTTCAAGGTCAAGGTTCTAGATCAGAGTGTGCAGAATCCTCTGACACACTCTGGGCTGATAAGAACTGTGTTAGTTTGCAAGCTGCCAGAATGCAATATACCAGAACTGGAACAAGTTACAAGTTTTCAGGTCTAAGTCTATATAAATGTCCAAACTAAGGCATCCAAGAAAAGCTATCTTAACTCAAGGAAGGCTGATGGGTCAGGAACACCTTTGTCAGCTGGGTAGTCACATGGCTGATATCTGCTGCTCCCTTGTTTCTGGGCTCCGTTGCTTTCAGCCTCTGTTCCTATGGGGGTTCCTCACTTTGCTTCTCCAGGGCTGGCTTTCATCTCTTGACTTCCCTTGGCTCTCTCCAGGTTCTGGGCTCCAAGCATCTCCAAACATCGTGTCTCTGTTCTCTAAAGCAACTGTTCTCCAAGTGTCTACATCTGCTCCCTCTGTTAGCTCTGAGGCTTCTGTCATTTCCGACTCTCTCCAAAATGTCTCCTCTTTTAAAGAATTCCAGCAAACTAAATAAGACCCACCTGGAATGCGTGGAGTCACATCGCCAGCTAATCAAAAGGTCACATCCACAACTGGGCATGGCACATCTCCCTGGAGATAATCTAACCAAAAGTTTCCACTTACAATATTGAATGAGGATTAAAAGAAATGGCTGCTCCCACAAGATAGGGTCAGGATTAGAATGTGGCTTTTCTGGGCTACATAATGCTTTCAAACATGAACCAGTCAAAATTTAGCTTCAAACTATGGTGATTGCTAGGTTTGTTCAAAAGCAAACTTGTAAATGAATGAAGTTTGAGCCCTGAGCCTTGTCCATCTCTTGAGTCACAGACCTCTCTTTTCCTTTTCAAATCCCCTCCAGTACCTCAACTGCCCAGAGCACCAGTGACAACGTCAGCATTACTGCACAGCCCAATTTCCCCCTCCATGCCTGCTCCATCCATCAAGGTTCTGCCCATAACTAACTTGATAAGTTAATTTAACATAAAAAACAATAATGTTGGCTGCAGCTTGGCTGTGGCAGCAAACAGATGAACACATTTGGGTTCTAACCAGAACTTGTGATGTCTTAACCCAGCGTTGAGAGTGATAGTTTGCCTGGTGACTGCCATTGAGTCTTGGATTCCAAGTCAGACAAAGCCATCTCAGGCTTTTCTTCCCATGCCTACGGCAAAAGTCAAGGATAAGGCAGGAAAGGATCTTGTAATCCAGCGAGCTGAGACTCCATAAGCCCCCATGGTCTCAGTTTTACATTGGGTCACATTCCTTAGGATTTTTTTTTTTTTCTGTCATGTTCAGGAAAGAAGTACTAGGTTCCTTCAACTCACGTTAAACTATTTACATAGATACCACTAGAAAGTAGAATTGTAGGGTGGGGGATAGTGAAAGGGCTGACTCTTCTTTTTCATATTTCTCTAGGGTTTGAATTTTTCATATCAAGCATGCATTGCCTTAACTTTTAAAAATGAGATTATCTCAGTTGCTAAGTCATTTGCCTCATCCTTGGTGTGGCTGAGCAACCTGTCCTACGTCTTTCTAATAAGAATTCTCCATCTCTGGTAATGGATGACATATCCAATCCTTGGGATGCCCTCATTTCTATTGGGAATGCTTTTGGATAATCTCTGCTATCAGCTTTCATTAAAGTGATATGAATCATTCCTCATCTCTGGTTTCTGCCTGCCCCTTGAGTCAGCTGATTTCCTTAAAACCCTAATTTGAATAAAATAAATAAAATTAGGATAGAGACCTAATTGGGATGGAGACATTTACTGAGGTGTAATGCCTAGGACCAGTGTTTGGTATAAAGTTGGCACTTAATAAATGCTTGTTGAACTAAAGGATGCCTTATAGCTAAGACCTCATATTGGCCAACGAAGTCCTCATGACCACCAAGTTGTTCCAATATGGGGGCCACTGAAAGTCTCAAGGGAGTGAGCCCTGCACTCCTTAAAGGGCCTTCTCTGGGACATTGGCCCAGGCCAGATGCAGGACGGAAAGGGAACTTGGTAGCTTGAACCATGGTGTAAACCTAAAATAAGGAGTAATAGCTGTAAGTCACTGGGTGAAGCATATTGGACCTCAAGGGGAAGTCACAGCCAGAATCTCAGAATTTCACTGCAAGCTCGGGAAACTAAAAATAAAAACATGATCAGATTTTTTTTTTTCCCTGACAATGATATGCTGGCCTGTGTCAGCCAAATCAACACTCTCAGGAGCTGGCTTTCCCGGCCTTTCATTTGGCTGCTATACAACCTGCTATTCAACTTTCTGTAGCGATTTTCCAAATTTTACACCTCTGCGCCCCCAGCCACTTTCCGCCAGCATTGCTGTGCGTCGTTGGAGGGGGCCAACAGTGCCATGGGCTGTTGCTGGGGACAGCAGACACATTAAAGTCCAACCCTGGCTCTTCCGATCCTTTTCATGTGACCAGCACTCACTGAGCCTCAGTCTCCTCCTTTTTTAGGAAAAGCACAGGGGCTGATACATAGTAAGCACTCCAGTGGCAACCCTTGCCATCGTCATCATCATCATCATCATGAAAAGTCTAACAAAGAGGTCCAGGAGAACTTGGGATGCAGGCCAAGGAAATCGGCTGCCTTCAAGCCAAATAATAATAATAATAATAGTGACAGTTCAGCTGTGTCATTCTTCTGGGACCTCATGTTCTGTTCTTTGCAGAACTGGAAAGTGGGCAGACCAGAGCATAGGGCATGGGGGTGGGGGACGGGGACGGGCGGGAAAGCAGAGGGGAAATGAGGGCTGCTGATGCTTTGTGACTCAGGGGTAGCAAAGCCAGCAGGGAGGAAACAGGAATTATCAGGCGCTGACGAGCCCTGGTGCCAGCTCTCTGCTGACATAATTAATGAGGATGCTGTGCCAAAAAGGAGACATGCTGTTAATATACAGACCTGTTGGGTGCACAAGGGAAATGCAAACAAAAGTTTTGCCAAAATGGGAGTGGGGTCGAATCAGCTCAAAGGGAGACACATTAGCTGTGAGATTTGAATGTATTGGGTTAAAAAAACAAAACAAAACAAAACAGAAAAACCACCAAACAAAAACAAGAAAAAAGTTAAGGGATTGATTTCAAACATTTCTAGCACCAATGGCTAGGAAATACTTAGTGGACTTTTAACATTCTTTTCGGATGACTTTATTTTTTTCTACTTTTCTTTTTATAACCTTTGCCCAATCGTCAAATGCATTTGATAATGAAAACTAAAATTCCAATGCAATTTTAGCATTCGAGGCTTCAGTATACATCCCATATGCTATATATGAGAAGCCGTTAAAAGATTATTTGTAATTTTACTTTGAAGAGCTCTGAGTTGCTGAGAGAAAGCAGTCTCAAGCCTATATTAAATTTTGTGAGTTTTGCACCTGATGTTTTCTTTCATAAAAATAAAAACGATTATTGATTGTTCATATAAGTCTTCTCTCAGTGGCGATTTCAGTTTCCTTAGAAAGCTCTTGAATAGTGGGGGTGAGACGTGGAGCAGGGAGGTTGCGCCTAGGGCTGACTCGGCTGTCCAGGGGAGGGCAATCAATGGGGCCCTGGGCTGCCTTCGCTGTCCCCGCGGACGTGGGAGGGTGGCCGTAAGAAGGTCGCCAAGCACAGTCTCTCTCACCCACCTTCCCGAGCACCGGCCCCGACGCCTTGACCTAGCCTGGACTCGCGGGGCGGGCTGGCGCGGCTCATCTGCTACGGGAAACTAGCATCGGAAGGGTGGGGCGAAGGTAGGGAAGGAAACAGGGATACTTTTGCCTCTCTTCCTTCTCCCTTTCTTCTTGCCCTCCCTGCCCCTCTCTCTGGCCCCCGCTTCTGGCTTTTCCCAGGACGGGCAGTGGCTGTGAGAAAGTGTTTGGAACCAAGCGGTTATTTGAGGCGGTAGAATGTAGAAAGGTCTGGTTGATGCAGTTACAATCTGATTTCGTTTTCCTTTTCATTCCGCCGACTTCCGGGTGTCTGATAAGTTAGAGCAAGAAATATTAAGACCCGCCGAGCAGGGCTGACTGGCAGGGTAGGGGCCGCGCGGCTGCGCGCGGGTGCGTCTGTGTGCAGTCGCGCGCAAGGTGGGGGGGGGGGTGCGCGCGCGCGTCGGTGTGTAGTGTGTGCACGCGTGCGCGCGCGTATTGTTTCGGCCTCAAACCGGGTCCCGTCGGGCGTTTAGGTCAGAGCACGTGTGCATTTCAGGGGCCTCCGGAGTGCCTTGCCCTAAAAGGAAAGCTTGATGCGGGGATTCCAGGCCCTTCTGCCAGGCAAGAGGCTCTCCAGTTTATAATGGGAGCGCCCATTTACTGAGTGCTTGCTCTGTGCATCCAGGCTGTTCTAAGCACTTCTCCCGGATTCGCTCCTGTAACCCTCGCGACAGCCCAGTGAAGTCGGTGTTATTATTATTTTCACTTTCCGGCAAGAGGAAGTGAGGCACAGAGAGGTTAAGTCGCCCAGCTGTTAAGAGGCTTTGCCTCCGTGTGGTTCCAGAATCTATGTTTCAACCCATTACTCATTATTTCTTAAACGCCGGAAGCGCTCAACTCCTGTTTACAAAGCCATGGTTAAGGGGGACCTTTTTCACTTCCCTCATTCTAAAACACTTTCATTTCAGTTCATCTAAAACCCAGAGGCAGGTTGCTGGGTGCCTTAAAAGCACAGAGGGCATCGAAGTCACTGCCTTGGCATAGCCAGCTGGAGTCTCTCCAACTTTATGGGATAAAGAGTACCTGCATTTTAAACTGGTTTGTGGCATCTTTTAAATGTAACAATACATATGCTCTGATAACACGTTTGATTGTTCCTGATTTATTATTTTCCTTTTATGTAAATTATGAATCATGTTAGGAAAATACAGAAGAGCGCAAAGAGCAGACTCAATGTCCTGCATAGTCTCAGTCCTCTCGTCTACAGTATCGTGTTGAAAACCCTCCCATTTTCCCTATAAATACATATTATAATAAAGTTAATTTATTAAAAGAAATTTAAAACAGTATCATAATGTACATTCCATTTTGTAATCTTTCTTAATTTAACAATTCATCCTGAAAATTTCCCCATATCATCAAATATTCTCCTAGGGCTCTGTTTTTAACCACTGCAGGATATTTCATCATATGGGTCTCCCACAATTTATTTAACTAATCAATAGCCTTAAATTTGGACATCTAAATTGTCCCTGAGTTTTTCCTATTTGAAATGATGAACACCAGAATGTAGCAACCTTTGATATACAGTGATGATTTCCTTAAGAAAAATCTCGAGCAATGTAATTGCCAGGTCAAGGGATGACACACTTTTAAAGGGTAAAGCTGTGCTCCAGAAATATGGGATCAGTCCATATGCCACAAGGTCAGATGAACATGTCCATTTTCCTTCCCAGTTGTAGGTGTAATCTTTATTAATAAACTTTACTAATAAGAATATTTAAAAAAAAATCTTGAAGGAAAATATCCTTAAAGAAAAATATACCTGGGTAATGTCATTAGAATATGCTGGGTCCCAAGAAAAAGACTTTATGTTACAGCAGATATTTGAAACATGCAGGAAATCTCATAAAGATAATATAAGGAGAGTTCATGACACTCCTTAGACTAAACAAGACTCTACAAAGGACATGGTAAAACAGGAATATTTTGATAAAATAAAATCAGGAAAGTTAATTCTCAAACCATTTTTCTTGACAAGGAGACAGATGCTGTCTATAAAATGAAAAAGGAGGTAGTAATTGCTTCTTGTGCTGGGCCTTTGGTCCCTGGCAACTCACCCATTGTCAGGCCTGAAAACGTTGACAATGCTGCCTGCCTGCAGAGCTACTGCAGAAATATTCAAGGCAGCAAACCTGGGCAATTAGAGGTTTCTGTTAATTTTTTTTGCTTCTCATTATACCGGCTTCCCTTCCCCCGATCTCAGCCACTGGGAATGACAAATATTTAAAGTCAGCCTGTCATGCATGAGCAGCGCAGCTGTGTGAATGACTGATTTTCTTGACATTCTAAACAGCTTTGTGTGTGTGTGTGTGTGTGTGTGTGTGTGTGTGTGTGTGTAGACCTGCAGACCCCCAAACCTGCCATTGTCTGGCTCACAGGATGGCATTGGTTTAGTATATGAGCAGTGGTGGGGTCTGATCATGTGGCGTTTTATGACCAGGAAATGAACAGACTACAATCTGTAGCCGTTTTCGGAATACGCATGCTTGTCGCAGTGACCTCTGGGAGGACTTCTGCAGTGACAAAGAGGAATCTTTTAGGGATGCTTTAAATTCCTTTCCTTGCAAAGTTTGCTCCAAAGCCACTTTTGCCTAGCGGACTGGAGACCATGCATGATGTCCTCAGAGAATCAAGAGATGCATTTGAACCTGACTGGCCCTTTTCCTTTCTTCTCAGCATTGCAGCAAGAGTAACAGATGCTTGTTTAAGGAAAGCATGTTCCCTTTTTATATGCAAACCTTGTTGCTAAAAATTCTCTTTTAGATGAATTATTAAACCTAACTTATGAAATAAAGACAATGCAGATTTCCTCTTGAACTGTTCTTTCTCTCTGTTATGTGACACTCCTGTCTATTGGCGAGAAAAGCAATAGAGAGACCCTGGGGGAGGGAAGAAGGTGGGTCTAAGTCGAAAAGATCATTTCGTAACCCAGAAATTCCCTGAATGCTTGGGCCCCTTGGGGTGCATCTGGAAGTCCATAAGCATCTTATAGACATGCACAAAAACATTCTTTTTGTAAAACTTAGATTTCTTCTCATGGTATAATGAAGTAGGAATATTTAACTCATCAAAATTCCTTGAAGAAACGGTACTGCCTCTGTTTGGGAACAGGCACTGATCTGTGTTTGGGACATTAAGGTGGATGCTGTCAGGGAAGAGGGCAGGCTGCTCTTTCTTTAAGGAGAGGGATTGTGTTGTGTTGATCTTGAAGGTGAATGGGCAAGAGGTGACAGAGAGAGGCGGAGGAGGAGGGGTGAGGAGTCAGCAGGAGTGAGAAGCTAGAAGGGTTGAGGGGCCATAAGCCTGCAGAAGGGCGCAAGAGGTGTGCAGCCCTTCCAGGTTCTGAGGCCTGGGATGCCTGGGGCGCTGCGCTGGTGGTTAGTTGAGGTTACAAACCTAATTCTGAAGTGTACCTCCCCCACAGCTCTCCCTTATATGCAATCATCAGGAACATCTACGCTGTTCAAAAGCCAAGAAGCCCTCACTAATGAATATTCTCCTTATACGTTTTAGGACTCTGCTCAGAATTTATATCCCTTTTTGCAACAAATGAATTTTTAGAGCAATTATGAAAAGAAGTTTCCCATTTGCTTGAAATTTACATCCTAAAGCCAAACTTGGATGCTGCCTCCCAGGAAAGAACGAGCTAGAATTGCACCTGTTCTGAGATGTCCCCAGCCTCGCCGTGCAGCGTGGCCCTCAGACCAGCCGCGTCACCTGGGACTGGCTAGGCATGCCGACTCTTGGGCCCCTGCCCAGACCTAGTGCATCAGAATCTGCATTTTAACAAGACTCCCCTGTGATTCGAGGGCACAGGACAGCATGTGAAGTGCGGGCCTACAGCACTGGTTTTAAACTTAGCTGCATGTTGGAATCACCCGGGATTTTTTGAAAAGACAGATTCCTGAGTCCCACCTGTAGGGATTTTGACTTAATCGGTCTGGGCTGGGGTGGGGTGGGACATCTGGATTTTTAAAGGAGGCTGTATGACGTGGTGGGTCAGGGCACTGGCTTTTGGGGTCAAACCACGAATCTCTCACTTGCTGGCTGAGTGCCCTGACATAGGTCCCTTCCCCCCTAAGTGTTGACTTCCTCCTCTCTAAACTGGGAAAAATAATAGTACCTACTTATAGAGATATGAGTTTGGGTCCACAAGATATGCAGAGAAACTGCATCCCAGGGCCTGTATTCAAACAGCAAGAAGGAAAACTAAGAGAAGGAGTAGACATTTATTGAGCACTCCACTTTCTCGGCTGTTGGAGGCTGCAGAGAGGGAAGCTAACAAGAAACAAGCCCATTCCTGCTGCAGACACCTAGAAAACTTAGGACTTGAAGAACCGGTGTCACTGAAAGTGGGCGTAAGTGGAGGAGCTGGAGAAAGGAGGAGGGAGAAATATGTCTGTAACTCAATTAAATCCCCACCCTTAACAGCCTAAGCCGCCTCCCCCGCCTCCCCACCCCGGTAGAAATCTGGAGTTGTGACTCTTTAGAAACTGACCCTGGGCGACTCCCCCCAGGGGAACCAGGCACAGCTGGGGGTGCAGTGAGCGGTGAGGCCTCGCCCCATTTCAGTCTTCTTTCCCCAGTAGGGTCCCAGTCCTGCTGGCTGCCAGGCACAATTACCCAGCCCAGAAACCTGAGAAAAGGCTGAAAATACTGAATTTGGGAGTTTCGCCCCAAGGAACAGCTGGGCCTCTGCCAAATCATCCTCAGGGAAACCCCCAGGGGCAAGCCCACCCCCACCTCACCTCCTGAGTGTCCAGCCCATCTTTGATGGCTCCTTCCTTAAAGGATCACGAGAAGAACCTTTCAACATGGAGCACAAATATCGCAACAAACTGGAAAACAAAAACGAACTTGGAGTACACAGAGACAATGCAAGGCTCAGGGAACATAACAGGCTTGCTTTCCCCTGGAGGGGAGAGAAGGCGCTGCATCCACGAGACAGGAACATTCACCGGGCTGTAAGGTGTTGAAAATTAAAAGTACAAAAACAGAAATAAAATGCAATAATGGTGATGGAGCTAAAGGTAAGGAAACCTCTAGAAAGTGGGATAAAACAGACCCCCAAAATAAGAGCATTAGAAGGTTAATATAAAAAGTCCAACATAAATTAAAAGATATTCCAGATGAAACAAAGAGAATGAAGGAGAGGAACTTGTTAAAGCAAACGATATATTAAAATGCCCCTTAGCTAAAGAACATGATTTTCTAGACTGACCGCATCCACAAGTAACTAGCACAATGAATTTTAAAAGACCCACCTAAAGCACATTATTTAAATACTTCAGATTTCAAGAGAAATCCTAAGAATCCCCTTAGGAGGGAAAGTTGGGTTAGAGATAACAGGTCAAGGGTCACGCACAAAGGGTCAAGGGTCAAAGTGGCATGTTCCATGTCAGGATCATTGGAAGCTGAAAGATAAGGGAGTAAGACCCTCAAAACTTTGAGGAAAAATTATTTACAGCCTAGAACTCTATACCCCATCAAGCAACCAAAGGTGGTCTCTGGAAGCTAGTGGAGATACACCAAAATAAGGACATTAGCAAAGACAGAGCAAGCCATAGGATCTGGAAAATGGATTCAACACAGATAAGAGGCAAAGCGAATTTCAGGGTTTGGTGAATGAAGCCCAGGATGACTGCTGGTGTGGGGAGAGTTGAGCTGGCTGTGGGAGGGACTGCTCCCAAATACAGAACATGCTGGGGGGTTCTGCATCTCTTCTGGAGAGTGTGTGGGGAGAATTAGTCCTGGGTATGTGAAAAAAAAAGTCAATTAACGTAAAGCAAAAATTATATATCTATGTCACAGATTCCTGCATCAGCTTTGATTTTACACACACAAAAATATGTGATATGATTATTTGGGAAAAATGCAGGAGGGGAAGCGGACAAGGTGACATGATGTGCACTAAGTCCCTTAACAGCCATAGCAGACAGGCAGAAGGTGATGCCTAAAATGCAAAAATAAAAAATCGATAGTATAAGCCTTTTACTCAGAAAAATGGAGGTAAATTTAAAAGCTATTTGCTGAAAAGATTTGGAATTTGGAATGGGGAGGGAGGGAGAAGGGAAAATGATTTTTTTCTTATTAGCCCTAGTACCGTTTTACTTTTTAAAACATGTGCATGCATTACTTTGCTAAAAATAAAATCAAACAAAATTTCTTAACAGTGCTTAGCTCCGTGCCTGGCCGGTGGCATGCACTGGCCAGTACAGGGAAATCATTCTCCCCATACCAGGCTTCAGAGCCCTTGACTTTTCTCAGCAAAGGCTGGGGGTGCTACAAAGATTGGCCATTCTGATTCTTTGTAACTTCATCTCTCTCTCCTATCAGTCTTTTGCTCCTGCTCTAAAGAGAGACCCTGCTACAGCCTCTGTTTTCCGTTGGTTGGTTGGTTTCGTTTCTTGGCTTTGGTTTCTGCTGTGCTTTGCCATCAGAGAGGTATTTTAATGCTGGACTTGCCTGGAATGACTCATGGTGCTCAGGAAACTTGGATTCAGAATGCTTCTGGTGCTGGTTTAGTGACTTAACTAAATGGGGTGTTTTAATTAAGAAAACCATATTTTCCACCATGTATATACATATATATATATATAAAACTAGGGATTTGTGTTATAAGAATTTTATTTATGTGAAAAATCGGTGTGTCTTTTGGAGGGCTAGAATGAATGAAAGGTTCCCATCAAAACACACAGTCAGTCCTTTTTTGCACAGCACACCTTTGCTTCGTGCTCTGGGGGATAAATTGAGGGTTTATGCAGGGGGAGCATTGTACCCAATGAGAGCAGATCGTTTTGTGGAAATGAGGGAAGGTGCTAATATTTTGCATCTGGGCAGTCGAGGAGTGAAGTGGACGGCCCCTCGGATTCCAGAGGCAGAGGGGTCTAAGGGGGAGAGGGCATAGCCTTAGGAATTTGCAGAAATCTGCGAAAGGAGGTTGGACTTGACACTGCACGGTGGACTCGGGGGGTCAGTGGTCCTCTAACTGCAATCTTGCATGACCAGAGCAGCCTCAGCTGACATCTGGGTGATAAGGGATTTCCCGTGTCACTAGATTGCACGAGAGCACCCTTACAGCTTGTCTTCGCCTCTGCAGAAAATAGGAAGGTCCTGGTATTTGGACAGGAAATAGGCTTGCTTCAAACTAAAAAGGAGAAAAGATTCCCAATGCCAACGTGTGTTTCTTCAAGTCGTTTCCCCTGCCCCCTTTTCCTCTACCAAGCTGAAGTCGCTCCCCACCTGACAGGACGCCCCTCTGTGCGCCGCGGTTTGGCTCACCGTCTGCTGTGACTCAAATAGCAAAAAGGATTTTTAAAAATAAGTTTTGTCGACAGTCTTGCTTGATCCTAAGCGGCACTGCTCCAGCACACATAGTGAAAGCCTCTCACGGGCCAGATTGCTTTGTTCCAGAGGCAATTTGTGCAGAAAGCAGCAGGTTCCCTGGGGCGAGAGGGCACAGAAATGGACCTGCCATCCTGCCACTGTGACAGGGAGGGGTGGGCAGGGCCTTGGCGTGTGTCTGGAAGTGTGTGTGTGAGTGTGAGGGAGTGTGGGGAATACGTGTGAGGAAGTGGGTGTGCATATGTGTGAGTAGGTGGGTGTGCATGTGCTAGTATATGTGAATATGCATGTGAGGAATGTGTGAGCACATGTGAGTGTGTGGGTGTGAGTGTGCATTTGTGTGGCTGTTTATGAGTGTATAGGTGTGAGCATGCAAGTGGGATTGCTTGGGGGTGTGCGAAGTTGTATACATATGGGTATAGGTATGTGTGAGTGAAAATGGGTGTGAGTGTGCGAGTCTGTGTACAGGGCCAGATAGTATAGTGGCCTGAGCAGGAGAAAGGAGAAAGGCTGGTCAAGAGGTTGAATCCAGCTTTCTGGGAATATTCTATTTTTCACCAAACAGTAATATGTTCTGTCTTAACTATTCAGCTTCTTGGTAAGAGGATCCCAGGAAGATTCCACCACATTTATGTTTAAAGAACTTGCAATTTGAAGATGGACTTCAGAAAGACTTTATGTTTGCACTGGGGGTGATTGCAGGTCATTTATTTTTCACAATGAACTCTCTACAGGGAGAGATGGCATTTCTTATGAAGGATAGGAGGCACTCCTCCTTTATTAGCAACAGGATATATGTCACATTTTACCTGAGAAGAATAGATAGTTTAAGAAGCAACCCTTCCCCTTCCTGGTATGCGTTTGCCATGTGACGTGAATTCTTGTTTTAAGGACAGCACACAAGAGAGCGCGTGGCCCTGCACCAAATGCTTCACATACAGCTGTTCAGTCTTTTTTAAAGGGAGCTATACAAGCCATGCAGCATCAGGGTGATTTTTGGTGGTACACAGGTGAACATTTTAATTTAAAAGTTATGTATTTATTTTAATGTGTATTAGGAATGCTTAAAACCAGCATGTTGAATCTATGACATCATGGAGCCATAAAATTCCTTATAAAACAAATCATTTATATTTTCTCAAATACGAATTTACTTTCAGAAAAATATCAGTTTAATAATACTCTGGGAGTGAAGCAGCCAGGGTCAAGCAGGAAAGAGAATTCTCCCTGAGGGTCCAAATGGTGAGATCTGCCGCACATCTCTGGGGCAGAGTGAAAGGAGCCCAGAAAGACACAGGGAGCTAACCCAAGCCTCAAGGGTCCGAGAAGGGAATGGTGTAACCAGAGCCCACTGAGAGCTGAGCCACAAAATAAGGCCACAGCCAACGACAGAGTCAGGACACCCAACTGAGAAGAAACAAGGAAGAAATGCCCCCCGTCTCTCTCCTGCAGTGCCTGCCATCAGCCAACCCCAGCCAGGGCCCCGTGGGCTGGGAGCCCTGGGATATGGTTCATAGACTCAGCCTCCTGCAGGGCACAAACCCGGGCAGAGAATGCATCTACACCGGCAGGGGACAGAAGCAGAGAATGAGTGGTGTGAAGTTGGGTGTGGGTGTGGCAGGAATTGTGACAGTGGTAGGTGATGGCTGGAGTTTGGATTCTCACACAATCCAGTGAGGCTGGATTATTGTCATCGTTTCCCAGATGAGAAAGCTGAGGCTTAGAAAGGTTAAAACCTTGCCCAAGCTCACATTGTTGGTATGTGACAGAGCAGGGCCTCAAATCTCGGTCCATCTAACCACAGAGCCTGAGCTCTTAGCATTTACTCTGCACACACACACATACACACACACACACACACACACACGCACACAGCCGGGAGCTCACAGTTGGGTCTCTGGTTTAGACAGGTTCTGCAAGTAGTCCATTACGCAGCATCTTGGAGGTTCACCCAAGGCCTCGTTATTCCAGCCACAGAAATACAAACGCCATTTGCCCAAGTGCTGGAGTCTGGTTGGCTCTCCTTACAGTTCACACTCAAGGACAGGGCTCCTGGCCAAATTAAAGTGGGGCCCAGGAGAGTCCAACTGCACTTATTTAATAATAATTATAATTGCATGTACTTTCTTTAATGAGCTCTCATTCCACTTGGCAGTAGGAACACTAAATTCAGTCCACTCTAATCTAGCAAAGTCCAGTCTAACCCAATAAAAATATCAGTCTAATCCAGGAACTCAATCACTGTCCAGTTCAAAGTTCTCTCTCCCGAAGGTGCTGATCTTTGCCCCACCTGATGGGAATATCCCAGGGGCTTCCTGCAAACCCCAAGTCCAGCAGCAGGGGCTGGGGTCTGCCAGCACCCCGCGGTGGAGAGGCTGAGGATGGTCATGGGCATTTTCTGACTAGTGATGGCTGCTGTTCTCGCCCCATCTCAGTCTTGTCCAGCTGCCATCTCCATGCATATTCAAGGGCCTTGGACTCCCTAGCTGGACAGCCCAACCCTGCCTCTGAGGGCTGAGCAGTCAGCAGAAGCATAGTGGCTGCTACTTTCCCTTTTACCCAAGCAGGTGGTCTACCTCCCAGCCTCTACCAGTGGGTCACTCCGCTCCGCTGGGCAGTCTTTTGAGGTGGGGGCAGTTGCCCACCATACTTTTGAAATTGACTTTTAAAAAAATTGCTATGGACAAGAACTGGGGGAAAAATTCCCTGCTTGGCTTCCTTTTTTGTCTAACTAAATATCCTTACGGTAAGAGAATCAGCACAGTCATATAGAACGGAGTGAGTTAATTAGAACTAGATCAGGAAGGCCATAGACAGCTGGTAATTATCATCAAGTTGGTGGGTAAAACCAACCATCAACCTCCTACGAAAAACAGGGCTTAAAACTTTCAAGTGGACAAGCATCATTTTTATAAAAAAAAAAAGATGGCAACAACTGCTTCTTGTAACCGATGTTCAGGGTCTCAATTTCCAAGTCACCAGTTTGAGCAACGGCAGAGGAAGATCACAAAACGCAGGTATTTGTAAGAAGCTCTTGCCTAAAGGGGCTTAGCCTGGAAGTACTGGTGCTAGTACTTTATTGGAAGGTGCAACCCCCGGGCAGTAAGAATGAGGGTAAAGGAAGTGACGTGGGAAAGGATAGGGAGAAAATATAAGGCAGTGCATTGCTGTGCCAGCCCTGCTTTAAGAAGAGACACAGCTGGTCATTTTGCCATGTTGGGTATCTAGAAACAGATTTTACAGAAACACTGTGGCGTGGAACAGTCTTTCAGCAGGAATGACAGGGAATTCATCTGCTGGCTCTCTCCCTTCTCCTGTCCCTCTGGCTACGGTTCTCCCAGCAGGGAGTTAATTCCCGTGTTTCTGGGTTGTAATGCATGACTCCTTCGGGAGCCCCTGAGAAAGGCAGATCTCATACCTGGCAGCATAACACGACATCTGTGTCTGGAGGAAGTGGGAGCATTCAGGGGCTTCTGGCAGAGGCCTCAGGTGCCGGAGCTGAGCAGCTTCCCAGAGCCCATTATTGCAGTGGCTGGGTGTGGCTGTTAAGAGATTTTGAGGCAGCACACCAGAGATATAATGTGAAATTGATTTTTTTTTTTTGACATTTTCTAGGGGAAACCAGGCTGAACCGACACCTAACCTACATCCATGTAAGATTCATGCAGGGTGGCTAGGAGCAGGAGCCTTTGGAACACCCAGGAGGGATTCTGCTCCCCGTGTGAGCTGTGAAGACACCTGTGCCTGCCTGAGACTAGTGGGAACCCCCTGCAGCTCAGAGGCATCTGAGATTCCTTCCCTTAGTGTGTTCTGGAGCTGCAGCGGAGCACAGCGGCTAGACTAGGGGACTCTCAGGTAAGGCGGGCATTCTCCAGCTATACTTCTTCCTGGCTTTTAAGAAAATTACTTTACCACCTCAAGCCATAACGTCCTGATAGTTATACCTCACTCTAAAAGTTTTTGTGAGGAGTAAATGAAATAATCCAGAGTTTCTTACACTTCAGATATTTGCCACCCTCACATTTTCCCCCTTACCTGTGTACCATCTGTCTTACTATTAAGTTGATGATTTTCTTTAAATTGTATAAACTTTAGTCTCAGTCTAAGCAATAGCATCTGTGAACCCTTCGGTTTGATGTGTTGGTTATGTATTTTTTCCCCTAATACACATTAGAATAAGTACATTAGTCTTAAATTAAGAAAATGATAATCAGTGGACTATCTGACACCATCTCGCCATGTCATGTTGATGAATGCTGAGCTAATCCGTATTAAGTGTCTAGCCAGTATCTGGCGTTCGGTAAATATTACCTGTGTCAGCACTTTGAATCCCAGCCAATGCTGTGCTGTGTTCTTCCTGCATGTAGGGTGCTCACTGTATCTCCAGCTCTTCCATCTTGCCCCGGGGCCAGTAGAGCAATGGATTTGCCGCATTTTCTCTGTGGCTCCTGGTGGACACCACTCTTCGATTCCCAAGCAGACGCCCCCTTCCTGAAGCTGCCGCCTTTGAATCCTACCTCCCACTCTTTCCCAGGAGCCATCTTTCACTAATCTCCTGGTCAATCCATCTTCTTCTCTGAAGACCTTGGCACCTGACCTTGGCACCTGCCTCTGGCTTTCTTCTCTACTCCAAGCTCATCGATAGACCTGGCTGGCTTCAGCTTTCATGTTAATGTGCATCTATCCTATATCTTGTCTCAAAGGTCCTTGACGTTTTCACCTCCAGTAACTGCTATCCGTCCCTTTCATCAAACCACTGTCATGGCCCCGTGCTGCCGAGCGTGAAGCCTCCTAGAAAGACGCCATCTTGGAAATCTTTCTCTCCAGCATTCCGAGCTCAGACTTTGACCTCTAGCCTCCCAGCAATTTGTGCCCATATTCCCAGAGTCTTGCTTCTTCAACTTCACTGAGAATTCCAATTCCTTGGTCCTCCCTTTTCCCACAGTTCCTCATCCTCCTTTCCTGCCTAGTCCAGGGCCCACGGAGTATTTCTTGCTTAGCAACTTGGACATTCCTGGCCATTTTCTGTTTTTGCCACACCCACCATGCAAGCATCCAACCTTGGGACCATCAACCTGGCAGCTGGCCAATCTTATACGTGAGTCTGGGGTGGGCTGTGTGTGAGCTAAGCATTGGTGAAGAAAGGCAACCCATCCTTTTCTCAGAAGCCTGTCTTGTTCTTTCTTATTACCCTATTTTGGGCAATGTTTCTGCTGGGTAAGGCTGCTGGATAGCAGATAAATATATTCAAAAGGGTTTTGAAAACTGTAAAATGCTAAAAAATACAAAACAAAACAAGTGTTTTGCATCCTTATCATAAAAGATGTGACCTCTTCCAATGAAGGCTTCACAACTGCGAAAGGAATTCCTCTCTACATCTTCAGGTTGTACACTTTGGTTTGGAATAACCGCTCCATTTTTACTCGGTCTTCAACACAGGCCTGGAATCAGCTCTGACAGGGAATCTTGTCTGAGACCCCAAGGTTGGCCAGGCATCCGCCATCCCACTATGCTCTCAAAGGACATAATTTGGAATGAGCTGTTTATGTGTCTGTCTCTCTCATTAGACTGTGATGTAGTATTTTGAGAAGGACCTTGTCTTACTTGCCTTTATCCCTTTACCTTCCACCCAGGCCCACAATAGTTATCCATTGAACAAAACTGAAATGAACCAATGCCAGAAGGGCAACTCCAATCTCTTTTGGAGAACCAAAAAGAAAATTTATTGCAATAAAACAATGATAGGCTACACTGGACAATTAATATTTTGTCTGACTAGCATTGTTCCTTTTGGAGGAAGCATCGGTTCTTTCCCCATTCCAACCATATGGAATGGAAATTAACATTCATGGGGTCGCTTCCCCTTAGTCACCTGTTGATTGGCTGCAGCTGGGCCAGTCAGAGTGGTTCCCGGGATCATGTGAATAGGAGTTAAAGGATGCAATCCCTTTTCGTTGGTGAGGCTGTGAAATGTGAGGCTTGGAAGCTGCTGACAGCCGTGTTCACCTCCCTGTGGAGGAAACCAGGGTGCAGGGAAATGAGTTCCTGGTTTCCATCATCCCTGGGGACCAGGGTGTCCTGTGAGCACCACAGGCAGTCTTCGCATCAAATTACCCCTCGGTCTTAAGCTAGACTGAGTTGAGTTTCTGTCATTCTCACTTACATGGAGCCTGACTAATTCCTGTGCCCATCCTTTGCTACCGACTTTTACTTTTCTGATAACAACTTAGCCACCTTGGGATAAAGGATGTTCAAAAGAAATAAATTGATAGTTGATATGATCATCTTATGACCCTCCATTTTTCCCATTTATGTTATTAAGGTATAATTTACACAGAGTAAAATTCTCCCTTTTTAGTTCTGCGAGTTTTGAGAGAAGTGGAAAGTCATAGAACCACTGCCGTATAGAATTTCCCTGTTACCCCTTGTTGTGCAATCCCCACCCAACTTCTGGCAACCACTGCTCTGTTTTCTGTACCTATGCTTTTTTTTTTTCCCTCATGGGCAGGCACCAGGAATCGAACCCAGGTCTCGGGCATGGCAGGCGTCTGTACCTACGCTTTTGCCTTTGTGAGATTGTCATAAAAATGGAATCCCACAGTATGTAGGAACTTGCTTTATGTGTGTAAGAGTCTTCCTTGTTGTTGATTATATCAGTAGCTCAATCCTTGATATTGCTGTTTAGTATTCCAATGTGTGGATGTACAATAGGGAAATGCAGGACACCAGATGTTTTTCAGATTTGGGTAATTAAGAATAAAACCACTATGAACTTCTGTGTTCAGGCTTTTTGTGAACATGGGTGTGATGGCTTGGAACTGTATTTACCTCAGAAAACCATGTTTTTAAGGCGAATCCATTCCTGTGGGTGTGGACCCATTGATGAGGCTACTTCAGTTTAGGTGTGACTCACCTCAGTCAGAATGGGTCTTAATACTCTTACCGGAATCCTTTATAAACAGAATTAATACAGAGAAGAAAAAGAAAGCCATAGAAGCAAGAAGCTGACATCAACAAAACCCAGAAGAGAAGAGAGAGACCAGCAGATGGCGCTGTGGGCCTTGCCATGTGAGTGAGGAGCCAGGGATCACTGGCAGCTGGTCTTCGGGAAGAGAACATTGCCTTGATGATGCCTTGATTTGGACATTTTCTTGGCCTCAAAGTGTAAATTACTAAATCCTCATTGTTTAAGCCAACCCATTTTATGGTATCTGCTTTCAGCAGCCTAGGAAGCAAAAACAATGGGTTTTCATTTCACTTGGATAAATACCTGGGAGTGAGCTTTCTGGATCCTATGGTAAATGTATTTTTAACTCACTAAGAAATTGCCAATTTCTTTTTTCCAAGGTGAATTTACCTTTTGCATTTCATCTGGCAGTGTATGTGAGTTGAGTGGCTTCACATTAGCATTTGGTAATATCAGGCTTTAAAATAAATCTTAGTGTAGTGATATCTTATTAGGATTTTAATTTTCATTTCCTTAATGATTAATGATATTGAGCATTTTTTTGGAAACTTCCTTGCCATCTGTGTAACTTCTTTGGTGGAGTGTTTAAATCTTTTAACCATTTTTAAACTGAGTTCTTTGCTTTTTTATTATTCTGTTTTGAAAGCTCTTTACAGGTTGTACATACAAATTTTCTATCAGATAAGTGATTTGAAAATATTTTCTCCAACACTGTGGCTCGTATTTTCATTATTTTGATTGTCTTTTGAAGCACAATCGTTCTGTATTATGAATAAGACCAATTATCAATTTTTTCCTTTTATGGGTTATGCTTTTGATTTCCTATCTTAAAAAAAAAATACGTTTGCCTAACTTACAAAAATTTTCTCCTTTGATTTCTTCTAGAAGTTTTATAGTTTTCAATTCTATATATATGGCTATGCTCCATTTTGATTTTTTTTTCCAACTTTGTTGCAAATCAATTGACCATGTATATGGGTATTTTTCTAGGATCTCTATTGTGTTTCATTGATCCATATGTCTATCCTTTCTCCAATACTGTATTGATTACTGTAGCTTTATAGCAAGTCTCTAATCAGATAATGTCTTCCAAATTCATTCTTCTTTTTCAAAACTCTTTGAGCTATTATTTTAGTTCCTTGACCTTTCCATATATATTTAGAATCTGCTTTTTTATTCCAATAAAAAATCCTACAAGAATTTTGATAGAAAGTATGTCAAATCTATAGATCATGTTGACATCTTAACAATATTGAATATTCCAATCCATGAGCAGGAGTAATTCTCCATTTATTTAGGTTTTTTAAAAATTATTTCATTAGTATCCTTAGGTTTTAAGCATAGATACCTTGAAATTTTTAAAAATATTCAAATCTAAGTACTTCATATTTTTGGTGCAGATATAAATATTTAAAATTGCAGTATCTAATCATTCATTTCTCGTACTTTATTAAATTCATTTTTTAGCTCTAGGAGAGTTTGTGTAGATTCCTTGGTATTTTCTACATAGACAATCATTTAATCTGAGAAGAGAGATAGTTGTATTTGATCCTTTTCAATTTGTGTGCTTTTTACTCCCTTGCCTACCTGCATTTACTAAGTTCTGCAGTATGATGTTGAAGAGAAATGGCAAAAGTGGTCATCCTTGCCTTGTTCCTGACATTAGGGGAAATAATTCTGTCTTTCACCAGTAAGTATAATGATAGTTTTTTGGTAGATATTTTCTATTGAGTTGAGGAAGTTTCCCTCTATTCCTAGTTTGCTGGAGTATTTATAACGAATGGGTGTTAAATTTTGTTGTTCTTTTTCTTCATGTTTTGTTATGGTAAATTATATTTATTGATTTCTTGAATGCTAAAACAGCCCTGAATTTCTAGGTTAAACCTATTTGGCTTAAATATATTATCTTTTTAATATATTACTGCATTTGTTTTACTAATATTTGTTGAGGATTTTCACTTTTAAGCTCGTGAGGGATATTGGTCTGTAGTTTTCTTGAAATGTTTTTTTCTTGTTTCTACACTGTGGAAGAGTTTGTGTAGAATTGGCACTATCTCTTTCTTAAATGTTTGGTAGAAATTGCAATGAAGACATGTGGGCCTGTTTTTGCTTTGGTTTATGATCTTTGGCATTGTGTTTCTCAAAGAATATGATCATTTGATCTAAGTTGATGAGCTTATGGTGTAGGGTTGTTCACAATATTCCCTTAGTATCCTTTTAATGCTTGTAGGGTTGGTAGTGATGCCCCCTACTCTCATTTTTGTTATTTGTAATTTGTGCCTCTTCTCTTTTTTCTTAATCAGTCTGACTACAAATTTACCAGTTTTACTGATCTTTTCAAAAGCTAGCTTTTTGTTTAATTGATTTTCTGAATTTTTCTGTTCTCAATTGAATTGATTTCTGCTCACATCTTTCTTTCTCCTACGTTCTGCTTGCTTTAGGTTTAATTTACTCTTCTAGTTCCATTGATTTGAGACCTTTTTTCCTTTTCTAATATAAACATTTAAGTCTATAAATTTCCTGATGAGCTTCATCCCACACATTTTGATATACTGTATTTTTACTTTCATTAAATTCAGAATATTTTCTAAATTTCCTTGTGGTTTTTTCTTGGACTCATCAGTTATTTAGAAACATGTTGCTTAATTTTCAAATGCTTGTTCAATTCCCAGATCTCTATCTGTAAGTGATTTTATGGTGTGAAAACATACTTTGCATAAATTCAATTCTTTTAAATGTTTTGAGACTCACTTTATGGTTCAGAATATGATTTATCTTGGTTAATGATCCCAGTGCAGTGGAAAGGTTGTATATTCTGCTCTTGTCAATAGAAGTGTTCTGTAAATGTCAATTAGGTCAAGTTGGTTGATAGTGTTGTGCAGGTCTTTTATAGACTTACAGATTTTCTGTCTACTTGTACTGTCAATTGCAGATAGGGAAGTGTTCAGACCTCCGAGTACAGCTGTGCATTTGTCTATTCATACTTTTATTTACATTACTTTTTTGCTGCTTGTATTTTGAAGCTCATGTATGAAGCATACACGTGAGGATTGTTATAACTTCTTAGAGAATTATTATTCATAATGTGACTCTCTTCCTGATAACATTCCTTGTTCTGAAGTCTACCTTGTTTGATATTAGTATAGCTGCTCTAGCTTTCCTTTGAATAGTGTTTGTATGAAATATCTTTTTCTATCATTTTACATTTAACCAAAGTGGAATTATTAATGATATCTATGTTAAATTTTCTGATTTATACTTCTAATGTCCATATCTTAAATGAGTTATTTGTTTCTTCATAATGTATTATTTATGCTTACTTCCTTGTATGCCTTGTAATTTTTTGTTTAGAGGTGAACGTCTTGTGCGATATCGTAAAACCGGAGGTTAGTAGTTTGATGCCTGGAAATGGGCATGCCTTTTCCTGTACTGAGCCTTAGTGTGGGGAATATCAATCTAGCCATCAGCTAAATTTGATTTGGGTTTTATTGTTATGGCTACCCTTAATCCATAACAGGGTTCAAATTCCTCTAACAATACGCTGTGTTTAGGACAGGGGCTGGATTGCTGCCAGAGGATTTTTCTGAATTCCTGCTCCATCCCTAGCTTTAGGCAGTTCCTTTGCCTGAAGGAACTCACAGTGAGTCTCTCCACCCTCTTGGCCCTCTCCTAGCAATAGCAGCTGTTACTTCACACTTGTTGGCTGGTTTATAGCAGCCAGGTGGGGGAAGGGGTTCTCTGTCCTGCTTTGACCCCAGTCTTAGGCTGGCTCTCTCCCTGTGGCTGAGGAGTCAGGCCTTCTCAGTGATTCTGCACTGCCCCCAGCTGTAGGAGACCTTTACTAGTCTGGTCTGCGGTGTATTTCTGCCTTTCCCTCAGGCTCATGGGGTTGTTTTTTTCCCTCATCTTCTCCCTGCAGTGGGACTTCACCGAAGTTCAAAAGGCAGTAGATTTGGCTGTCCTTTCCCTATCAACTGGTCGCATAAAGAAGAAGGGCTTCTTGCCTTCCCTGCTGCTGTTTCTCTTCGTAAGACCTACACCATGTGAGACGCTTTCTCAGGATTCCCACCCTGCCCCCAGCCTTTCCTGTGAGTGCCTGGTGAGGCCAGTGGAAAACAGCCTACGAGCTGAACTAATTTCCCTTGCATCGGGGCTCCATATTTTCATACTGCCTCCCCTTAGCTTGTTGCATTTTACCTGAGCCCTGTGATCCCGAAAAACAGCAAAGGTGAAGGAATTTCCCCACTCTTTGTGTTCCAGGAAATGATTTTCCTCAAAGAACCCTCCTTTCCCATATGACTTAGATAAGACCCAGGGATGCTCCCTTGTTTACCTATGGCAAGGCCACTTAATGACCTCCAAATTCTTATTCTTTGCCTTATAAATGATTAGCTGAACTGTTTTATCTCCATTGATCAATCAGAACAAAATCGTTGTTAACCAAACTTTAACTAAGCTTCTCTCCATTCCTCAGACCCCTGGACCTTGGCTGACCTTCAACCAGGTCCTCCTTAGGGTAAAACGTTCTCCCCTATCATGCCACTCTTTCATTCATTCCACTCCTAACCTTCTTTACTCCCCTCGAGATGCTGCCATTTATGGTCAGCACGTTCTCCCTATTGCACTGGTTCACCTTCCCTCTCCCTCTCTTCCAATAATTCTTTTGAATAAAAGAATTACTGAATCAGGATTTGTTTTTTATTTGACAACATCAAAAAGTCTGGGCAAGTTCTTCTCACTGATCCATGAAAGGAAGTGCTCGCATCCCATCCTCTGTTGGAGGTGCCTATCTTTCTTTAGTTTTGGGGTGTTTTGTTTACCCTGTATATACATCTCTTGTGTGGGGTTCAAGAAAACTTGTGAATTTGCAGAATGTCCAGTTTTTTTCTTGTTTTAAAAACGGGAGTAGGCAGACCACGGTGGCTCAATGGCAGAGCTCTTGCTTCCTGTGCCAGAGGGCCTGGGTTTGACTCCTGATGCCTGCCCATGGGAAATAAAAAAATAGGAGTGATGTTTTTCCAGCTTTCTGCACCCTAAGCATGAGCCACTTCACTTTTGACCAGAAGGGGGGACAAGGAAATAGCACCCACATTTGGATGCAGAGTCAGTAGCCTTTAGTGAGAGTGAAGAAGTGACACAAATGGCCTCCCATGATCAGCTCCAGCGCCCCGATAGATTTTAGCTGACCTACAGGTGTTTGGAAAAAAACTCAAGTTGGCTTCTGTTTTAGTCAGAGTTCTCTAGAGAAACAGAACCAACAGGAGACATCTGTAAATAGGAGATTTGTAAAAGTGTCTCACGCAACCCTGGGGATGCAAGAGTCCAAAATCTGTAGGGCAGGCTGTGAGGCTGGCAAGTCCGATGAAGGTGCTTGGCAAATACCACAGGAGAGGCTTGCTGGCTGAACAAGAGATGAAAATTCTCTCTTCTCCGTTAAGTCTTCAACTGATTGGACTCTTGCTGCAGAAAACACACCCTTAGTTGATCATCATTCAGCCATAGACGCAATAACTGACTGATGATTTAACAAACCAGCTTTCTGGTTTATTAGACAAAAGGTCCTGGCAGTAATGGTTAGGCCAGTGTTTGCCTAACCAGACAACTGGTTACCATCACCTGGCCAAGTTGACATCTGAACCTAACTATCACAGCTTACAATATTTTCAAATCTAAAGATTTCCTTTAAAAAATGTGGATTTCTGATTACTTTTTCCTTTCTTTCTTTCTTTTTTTCATGGGCAGTCACCCGGCAATGAATCTGATTACTTTTGAAGAAAAAATGCCAGCTGTCACAGCCCCGGGGCTGCTGGCTTGGTGTGGGGTGTGGCGCTCCAGCTCCCTAGAGCCCCCCATCATGCATATACCACTTGGTCTGCTTCACCCGTCTTCTCAACTTGCCTTCTTGCTGTGGGCAGGGATGAGGCTGAGGCAGGAGGGCTGGTAGAATCGTGAAATGGTGAAATCCTTCTGTGCCACCTGGCAAATAGCCAGCTCCCTGAGCCTCTGGGGGACACTGCTGAAGCTGGACAACCTGGGAGTTCTCAGGGAAACTGAGACCTCAACCAAGGGCTGGTGCCGTGAGGGTTCTTGCTCAGTCACAGGAAAGAATTCAAGGACTTGTCAATGTGTATAGCTAAACAGTTAAATAAGCTCAGTGCTGGAAAGCACCATGAGTTCTAGGCTGGATGATACAAAGTTCCAGGAACTCTATGCAGAATGCCGGAGAGCCCCAGGAGACATCGACAGAGGCTGCCACAGTGAAGGTTCTCTTTCTTTTATGTGGAAAATGCAATTTTAATAGATAATTCCTCATCTTATGTAGAAACACAATAAAATACAACACATTCTGAAGAAATTCCAGAAGTTAGAAGAACAAGAGTGGGGAAAATTCAAATGGGCTACAATATCCATTACTTTAAACTGCAAGAGACAGAGCTTCCAAACTGCAGGTTAACATGTATCTACTTATAACTGGCTGCATTTATGACTTAAACATAACAAGAATCAAGAATCAGACATAGAGGGGAGGGGGAAGATATGGATTTGCAGTGCACTGGGGACAGGGAAGAAGCTCTCAATGAAGAAAAAAAATTACTGAATATCAAATTAAAGAATAAAAGAGTTCCCATGGCAAATACTGTAAGGATAAAAGCAAGAATCAATAGCTGAGGATTTGTTGTTCTCAAAGTTTGAAGAAGTCTTTTCTAATGACACTTATGCAACCTGGTTGCTTGAGATTTGTGCATCAGGTCTATAAACAAGACTAATAAATGTGTCAGGCTAACCCCAAATGATCATCACATCAGTGTTTCTTAGTAACTCACACCACTGATCATATATGAAGTTTTCAACCAAGAACTAAGAAAAAAGTCTTAGCCTAAATGCCAGACACCAGTGTGGCCAATATGTGAAAGCCCTACAAGTTGATCTCACAACTACTGCTTTCACAGTGAAGTTTCCTGATTCAGTTGCACGAAAGATCTCAAGAGCTAGTCCGTGTGTACAGGCAAAGAATCCAAAGACCAGCCAATGTGTACAGCTCAAAACTTTAATGTGTAGTGAAGGAAGATGAGCATGGGCATTTTCCAAAGGAGAAGCCCTCTCATGTCGGGATCTTGTATTATAAGGGCTTGGAGGGGCTCTTCCTCCTCTGGCTATGCTAATAAGGGATTGATGAGTTGCAGTTTTCATTTATTCTTTTCAGGTGCCAGACTGAGCAAGGGCTGGGTTTGCCTTGGGCTAGGTGTGTGCGCCAAAAGGAACTTTTTGTTTTGGGGTTTAGGGTGACTTCCCCCTCCCTCCTTCCTTATTAGCCTGTCTCACTACCACATCAGACATGCTAGCACCTTCCCTAGGACCTGTCAGTCTGAAGGGGGAGAGCCTGGCAAAACCATGGCTGTGCTGCAGAGCTGCAACCAGCATCCCACAGCAGGGTAAAAAGCATCAGACACAAACTCTTAGCTCGAGCGAGGTTGATTAAGGTTGAATTTTCAAATGAAAAGGTGTTGGAAGGTCTGATGTTAGAAATCAATGTAAGCAGCAGAATGTGGCGTTGGATAGTGGTTCTAGGAGACCAAGAACAAACAAGAAGTGAGTAACTGAAAAGGGCATTCAAGAGAATCTTTACAACAAGCAGAAGTGATACCTGTTGGCAATAAACGGGAAAGTGGCTATGCCTTCAGGTACACCACTATCAGGGAATTTTGGCCTCTTTCTCCTTTAAAAAGACACATAATTACAAATAAAGTAATTAGCCATTTTGTAATAAATACCAAAATAGTTAAATTTGAAATTAAACTTAACATGAAGTTGTTCAGACAGGATTAATGTGTGTCTTAATCTGATAAATCATATTCAATATTACTAGAATTAAGATTTTGAGGAAAGAAGTTGGAAAAGGAATAGTTTATACATTTCATAAAAAAAGCCTGCTTGGCCTTTTTATTCTTCATGTACAGAGTTATCAAAGGTCAAAGGTTATCACTGGCAGCTGGCTTTAAGGCATGAGGTGAAAGAATAAGAGAAAATGTTCTTGAATGACTATTTTTCTGATGTTTGTACCTGAATTTTTTTGTACTTGAATTCTGAAAAGTAATCAAAGTTTCCTAGTGCAAAGTATTCTGCCAGAAAATGCAAGGACATGCGAAGAGATATAAAACCCAGTCTCTTCTCTCCAAATGCAGAGCCTTCCTCTCTCGTTTTGGGGGAAATGTGTATATGCACAGAGAAAGTGGTAATTGGGAGTTAAATAATATTAGAAGGCACTGAAGGAAGAGACGTCTCTGGGAAGCTCACTCTGTCTTTGTTATAGCACAGAGTGCTGTAGGAAGGGTGAGCCCACGATGTCTTAATAAAACTTTATTTATAAGAATAAACAGGCAAAGAGCCCATGAACTATTATTTCTTGACTTGGGTTTTTAAAATATTGCATTAAAATATAATTTATCTTGATTACTTGAGTGTTTTGGCCCCCCCTTAAATTTTGCACTTAAAGTGACGCCTCACCAGGCTCACCCTAGTCTGCGCCTGGTTCCCCAGCAGCCCAACCTCTGTGACCCCTGTGGAGACAGTTCAACTTGCAGGACCAGAATGAGGCATGGACATGCTGGGAAAATGGTGTTGTTATCCTGTATAACCTCGAATTCCTTTGTCCTTGTTCCTCTCCTGAGACTAAGCGCTATGAGGGACATGAATATAGCAGACTTTCCTATGGATGTCATCCTGGGTGAGATATCTCCCCAAAGAGACACAATGAATCACTGAGACACCAGGTCGCTGTGCAATTGCCCAAAGCCTATAGCAACACCCCTTGCTCTAGCCAGCCCAAAGGACAATGCCTGGCCTCACCACCAGTGCCATCCCTTCTGGGGTATGCTGAGGGGCCCAGGGCAGCCCTAAATTTACAGTTCCTACATCTTAGACTAGATGAAAGCAAGCACCTCACCCCACAAGTACTGGAGAGTTGGAAAACAGACCAGCCACATCTTCCCCCTGATTGCCCCACCTCCTTGCCCCTGCCTGCCTGCCCAGACCCCCTTCTGCCCAGGAGACCCAAGGAAGACTCAGGGATCCTGTCACGCTGAGCACAGCACAGGCCAGCCTGCAGCTGCAGTCAACGCGAAACTGAGTCCCCAGGCTTTTGATTTAGGGTTTAGCTACCATCCTGCAGGAGTTGCCCAGCATAAGTCCACTGTGGTCATTTCTCAGGGCCTTGGAAAGCACACTTTTTGGGGCAAGGAAGCTGCATTGTGGAGAATACTTAAAAGGTGTGGCAAGATTTGCATGGATGGGGGAGGCTGGCAGAGGCTTACGGCTTCAATAAGGCCTTCTGCATGTCATTACTGACTGTTCCCCCATCCCATACTCAGCATATCCCTCACACACCGTGTGACCCAAAGCAAGTCCCCTAACCTCCTTGTTAACTGCTTTCATTTGTAAAATGGGAATAATAATGATAATTCCGCAGGTTTAGCAAGTTAAATAGAATGAATGGAATGTTTGGCAGAGCACCTGTCACAGAGTAATTGCTCAAGAAATTAGTTGCTGTGCCCCTATTATTGGCCTCAGGGTGGGCAATGATCTAAGCAAGACCGATCAAAGTTCCTTCCCTAGGATTTTATGCACTGACATTGGGACAAAAGGCCAGTTTCTCCTTGGTGGTGAAGCTGTATGCTGGAAATGGAGGAGCTTTACCTGCCATAAACAGGAAACTGCTCTGGGAGGATTGAGCCAGAGGAAAGCAAAGCGTGAGCTCCTGGTCATTTTCAAATCCCTGATTCTGGTTATCCCACGTGGCCCAGTTGCACCCCAGCCTTCCTGCAATTGTTGATCCTGCAAGTGATTCCCCTTTGGGTCTTCACTAATTTGAGGGATCTGAATTGAGTTTCTGTCACCTGCAACCAAGAGAGGCCAGACTAATACGCATGTATATTCATGGAAAGTAAAACCTGGGGCAACATCTATCAAAATGCTAGCAGAGGCTGTTTTCTGCGTGGTAGACTAAGACTGACTTTGTATTTGCTTATCTGTATTTTCTAGTTTTCTTCTTAATGTAATAAAAATGTTTTCAAATATCACAAAGCATCGCAGAGCCTTGCAAGTGACGGATTGGATAAAATCTAAAGGCAGCATCTGAAAGCAGGGAGGGCGGCAGGCGTGGGGAGCGTGGGTGCTGATTACTGGGGAAGAGGTCTGCAGGCACCCACGGCCGGGGGCGGGGGCGGCCACAGAGATGTGCCTGGGAGATGTCCCTCTGCCAGTTAAACCAGAAAGCAACTAAAATGGATCCAAGCAGAGAAATGCCAAGTCACCTTAAAGAGGCAGAAAGGCTCCAGCTCAGACTTGATTTGATTGGGGGAATTTAAGAGCCAGACGAAGATGGTGTGTGAGTGTGTGTGTGTGTGTGTGTGTGTGTATGGGGGGAGGAAGGCAGCAGTGGAAAGAAGGGAAGAGGAAGCTACAGAGGCAAATGAGAATGGCAGCAACAGTAAGCAGAGAGGAAAGAATGCTCTTGCTAAAACCAAGCTGCAGTTTGAGCCAGATGTCCTGGGAAAATAAGAAGACCCTCTTACTCTCCAGGGTCTTTTGTATTTTTGTTAAAGAAACAACAAATGCAAAAACAAAACAAAAAGTAAAACAAAGCAAGCAAAAAACCTGGGGAGCGTCCTATTTTTTATTTTATTTTATTTATTTACAGTTGAGAAAAGTGAAGCCCCCTGTGCCTGGTCTGGAAGGAAAGGGATAAAGACAAAGAGAGAGCTTTGCTGGCCACACGATGAGGGCTCAGGAATGTAGGCCCGTCCCCTGATGGCCAGGCTGGTGAGAGATTGGGGGGAAATGGACTGGGGAGGGGCCGCTCACAAGAAAAGAGCTCAGCAATAGTGAAGGAGGGAGGCCTGGGATCTCTAGGATTGCCCTGAAAGCGTTTCCTGGTGTGTGCTCTGTCGTTATCCCCCTTCCTTACTCCCAAGGCTTCGGCTAAATTCCATGACACGCAACAGCCTTCTACTAGTGGTGTGCTGGGGAATGACGGCAGAGGGCCGGTGGCTGTCTGAGGGAGAGGGGCGTGGAGGGGAGGCGGCAGCCCAGGCTGGGAGCACATTGTGGGGACTGGCTTAGAAGTTAAAGACAAGAAGGGGTGGTGGTGCGAGGGTGGTTCAGTGGTAGAATTCTCACCCGCCATGCGGGAGACCCAGGTTCGATTCCTGGCCCATGCACTTCCCAAAAGCAAAACAAACTAACAAAAATTCAACAAATGGTGTGGCAATAATGGGATACTCACAAGGGAAAAAATGAAATGTGACTCCGCCGTACAGCACACACACACACACACACACACACACAAAGACAGAGAAGGAAGATTGGCCTCAAAACAAGGGCAGGCTAGCCGGAGGGCAGATGCAGGCAATAATAATTGTCAGTCACCTTTCACTGAGCAGCAGTTGCTCAGACAGAGCAGCAGCACTTTGGCTCTGTGAGACACTGGCTCCAGATGCCCCTCAAGATGTGGGGTGATGGCCATTTCAGCCAGACCCTAGGTGATGAGACTCAGAGAGGCCAGATATTTTGTCCAAGTTTACACAGCTGGTATGTCAAAGAGCCACCATTTGAAACTAGTCCTTCTGGCTTCCAAGTCTAGGACATTTCTTACTACCCCATGCTGCTGCAAGTAATACTGGGAGAGTCTGCTTCCAGGGCAGTTGCTTATCCTTTTCTTATCACCAAGAAGCCTCAGGGCTTAAGCCATTTTGAAGTCCACCCAGACCTCCGGCTGTGAGTGCATCCTCACCCTGAAATCCCTGCTTTTAAAGGAGGTTTTCCTCCCTGGAGAACGTGGGTTGATCCTTTGACAGCAGAACCTGGAGTTCTGGTGGTCCTGTGTCTCCCTGGGAGCAAGTAAATGGATAGTGCAGCGTTTATTTGCCCATCTGTTGGGAGCTGGCATGACATGAGCCAGTCCCCGGCACCTGACCACCTTTGGAGGGTGACCCAGCTGCTGTTAGGGCTCTGCCCAAGCCCCTCAACCCCCCTCACTTGTTTTGTGTGCACCAGCTACGCTTGGGCTTTCTCTCTCCAACAACCTAGGAGGCTCTGAGGCTGCCGAACCCACCTTACTCGCAGAAAGAAGGCTGGGAATTTGCACCACCCCCTCCCTCAGGGCAAAATTGTCTCCAGTTCTCCCCACTGGGACCAAGCCAAAGTTACCCTTTGAGCTTCATGCTACACTCTTGATTCTTACTTCCACAGTTCCACTCCTCTACCAGCTTTTCCAGGGACCCCTGTGTAAGAAATCATTTCCTAATAAATTGCTTCCAACCAATCTTCATCTTAGGGTCTTCTTTTGGGGGACTTAATTAATACATCAAATATCTGAGCCTACAAAGCTGAGGCTCGGCAAACCAGAGCCACTGGACTGAATCTAGCTGGCAGTTGTGTACTCCTGCTCATGCCTGCCCTGTCCCTCCTGGGTGGGGAATATAGCTCTTGACGCTGGCTAATGGGGTACTTATTAACTGTGTTGATCAGTAAAGAAGGAAAACAATGCATTTGGCTACAGCATAGCAAGTGCCTCAGGAGCCACCAGTGTCTCTCGCAGGCCTTGCAGTAGCCTGTCAGGAAGGAGCTGTCATCCTCCCTGTCTTGCTTTCCTAGGGCTGCGGTAAAGGACCAGACAACAGACACGTATTCCCTCTGACTTCCGGAGGCTGGAAGAGGCTGGAAGTCTGAAATCAAAGTGCCAGCAGGGCCGTGTGCTCTGAGGGCTCTAGAGAAGGACCCTTCCTAGCCTCCTTCTAGCTCCTGGGGGCTCCTGGCCATCCTTGGCATTCCTCGGCTTGTAGAAACATCACTCCAGTCGCTGCCTCCATTGTCACATGGCTATCTTTTCCCCGTGACTTTCTGTGTCTCTATGTCTGAATTTTTTCTTCTAAGGACACTGGTATGATGCCATCTTAACCAATTATATCTGCAAAGACCCTATTTCCAAATAAGGTACCAGGGATTAGAATTTGAACATATCTTTCTTTGGGGAGTGTGTGTGTATGTGTGTCGGAGGAGGGGGTTAGTGGTCACGATATAATCCACAACAATCCCCTTTTACCTGGGGAGGATTCTGAATTGTACGGCCTCATTTACCCAGAGTCACATATCTCAGGAACCAGCAGAGATGGGCCTTGAACTTAAGCAATCCTGTGTAGAGGCCTGCAAACCCACAGCACTCCCCAGGACAACAGAGGGGATCTTATAGCTGGTGAAGCTCCTGATTTAGTCGATCTGTTTTTTTGCTGCTCTCTTTCTCTTTTATTCACTGCCTTCCTTTCAACAGTTTAGAGCTTCATTTGTGTAGGCTCAATAATAAAAAAATGATATAGGACAATGCATCTTGGAAGTATTGTCTCTCTCTTTAAAAATAAAACAAAAGCAAACATATTCATATATTTAAGCCCTCCAATTGCCAAGTGGCGGTTCCTGGGACCCTGTATTCACACAAACCAGAGCAGCTGTGTCCAGAAATGGGACCTTTGTTGTGCCCAGGGCTGTGGGTGAACCAGAGCAAGCAGTAGGAGATGGAATCTGTGCCCCACCCCCCATCTTGTGCCACGCCTCCTCCAACAAGCTGTCAGCTCTGCAGTGGAGAACAGCGCCAGCCTGCAGGCTTTCTGCTCCCATAGCTCAGTGGATGACTCAGTTACTGAAGTCCTTCTTTTCTTTATGAGTCTACTATGCAGAGATTTGCAAATTATTTCCCAGAGATGTTTCTCCCCTCACTTTACTGCATGCCTTGACCTAGAAG
>PVIY010002595.1:0-125531 GCA_004026745.1 Myrmecophaga tridactyla
CCCATTGGTCTTGTACTATGTCACTTTGCTATATTCATTTGATAACTCTATTAGCTTGGCTGTAGTTTTTTTCGGTATTTTCTCTTTATAGAATTATATCTTCTGCTGATAGTGAAAATTTTACCTGTTCCTTTCCAACTTTGTTTCCGTTCATTTATTTTTCTTGCCTAATTGCTCTAGCTAGAACTTCCAGCACAATATTGAATAACAATCGTGACAATGACAATCTTCTTCCAGATCTTAATAGGAAAGCTTACAGTCTTTCCTCCTTGAATACGATGTCAGTTGTGGGTTTTTCATTTATTACCTTTATCATGTTGAGGAATTTGCCTTCTATTCTCATCCTTTTAGGTGTTTTCATCAAGAAAGGATGTTGAATTTTGTCAAATGCCTGTTCTGCATCAATCAAGTTGCTCATGTGGTTTTCCCACTTTGATTTATTTTTGTGGTGTATAACTTTAATTGATTTTCTTTTGTTGAACCTGCTTTGCATAACCAGAATAAATCCCACTTGGTCATGGTGTATAGTTCATTTAATTTCTTGCTGGATTTGATTTTCAAATATTTTCTTGGAGATATTTGCATCTATGTTCATAAAAGAAATTGATCTGAAATTTTCTTTTCTTGTAGTATCTTTGGTTTTGTTATTAGGATGACGTTGTCTTCATAGAATGAGTTACATAACTTTCTCTTCCCTTCAATTTTTGAAGATTTTGAGCAAAATTGGCAGTAATTCTTTCTTGAATGTTTGCTAAAACACACATGTGAAGCTATCTGGTCCTGGACTTTATTTTGGGAAATTTTTGATGACTGTTTCAGTGCCTTTGTTCTTGAGGCCATCTATTTAATCTTGAGTCAAAGTTGGTTGTTCATACTTTTCTAGGAAGTTGTCAATTTCATCTACAATGGCTTGTTTATTTGCATGTTGTTGCTCATAGTATCATCTCATTATCTCTTTTATTTTTCTGGGATGAATAGTTATGTGCCCTCTCCCGTTTCTGATTTTATTTATTTGAGTCCATTCTTTTTTATCATCCTTCCTAAAGGTCATTGATTTAATTGATTTTCTCAAAAAAATCATATTCTGGTTTTGTCAATTCGCTCTACTACTTCATACTCTCAATTTCATTTGTTTCTGTTATGATCTTTGTTACTGATTTACTTCTGTAAATTGTGACAGAACTTTGTTAGCTGTTTTTCCTCAGTTCATCCAGGTGACCAGATAAATCTTGGTTTTTGCTCTTTCTTCTTTATTAACATTGGTATTTTAGGCAATATATTTCCCCTTCAATATTGTTTTTGCTGTATCTAATAAGTTTTGATATGTTGTGTTCTCATTTTCACTTGCCTGAAGATATTTACTATTTTTTCTTTCAATTTCTTCTTTGACCCACTTGTTGTTTAAGAATGTGAGTCTTAGTCTCAATATATTTATTTATTTTCCAGCTTTCTGACAATTGTTAATTTCTGATGTCATGACATAATGTTTCAAGGAAGTGGTTTGTATAATTTCAATCTTTTAAAATGTATTGCATTTTGCTTTATAACTTTACATTAATCTATTATGGAGAATGATCCATGAACACTTGAGAAAAATGTGTATCTGGTTGTGATGGTGTGTAGTGTTCTAAAAATATCTTTTAAGTCTAGTTCATTTATCATACTAATTAACATCTCTGTTTCCTTACTAGTCCTCTGACTAGATGCTCTATCCATTGATGTTTTGCATACTCCAATTATTACTGTAGAGGTGTGTACATCTCCCATAAGTGTTGTCAGTGTGTGCTTCATGTATTTTGGGGCACTTTGGCTCAGTGCATAAATATTTATGATTTTTATGTCTTTTTGTTGAATTGTCCTTTTGATTAATATGTAGTGACCTTCTTTGTCTCTTAATTTTTTACATTTGAAGTCTAATGTGTCTGATATTAGCTACCCTGCTCTTTTCTGGTTGTTGTTTGTGTGAAATAACTTTTTCCAACCTTCCAGTTTCAATCTATTATTGTTATTTGTTCTAAGTTGACTCTCTTGAAGACAACATATAGATAGGTCCTGTTTTTTAATCCATTCAACCAGTTAATGTCTTTCAATTTGGGAATTTATCCAATATATTTAATATTATAGTTGTAACATCTTATGATTTTTCTCTCTTTTTAACCCCCCCATATTCTTCTTTTCTAAATTCTTCTCCAAACTTGTCTCCTGTCTTTCCTATCTGCCTGTAGTGCTCTTTTTATTATTTCTTATAGAGCTAGTCTCCTGTCAAAAAACTCTCTCAATGTCTTTTTGTATGAAAATATTTTAAACTCTCCATTATTTTTGAAAGACAATTTTCCAGAATGTAGAATTTTTGGTTGGCAGTTTTTCCTCTTTCAGTATCAATATACTTTCTTGCCTCTATGGTTTCAGCTGAGAAATCCACACATAGTCTCATTGAGCTTCCTTTGTATGTGATTGGTTCTCTTTTATATTGTTGCTTTTAAAATTCTCGTTTTGTTTTTGATATTAACAAACTGCATAGTAAGTTTGTTGGAGTAGGCCTATTCAAATCTATTCTGTTTTGGGTAGGCTGTGGTACTTGGATCTATAATTTTATGGTTTTAATATGAAATGGGAAATAATCACTGGTTTTTTCTTTCTGCACTTTACACTTTTCTTCTCCTTCTGGGACTGCCTTAACATGTATATTCACGCCATTCATTGTACCATTCAATTCTCTGAGAAGCTACTCAAACTTTTCCATTCTTTTCCCTATTTGTTCTTTTTTTGTGGAGGATTTCCATGTTCTGTCCTCCAGTTCCCTGATCCTTTCTTCTGCCTCTTCAAATCTACCATTATAGGTCTCCATTGTGTTTTTCATCTCATCAATTGTGCCTTTCATAAGTTCTGCCATTTGTGCTTTCAAACTTTTGAGTTCTTTTTCATGTTCACTCAGTCTTCTTTATATTTTTCATCTCTTTTGCCCTATTTCCCCTCAATTTGTTTATTTGATTTTTGATATGATTTTTCATCTTTGTCAAATATCTTTAATTTGTTTCAACTCCTGTATCTCATTTGGAATGTTATTTTGTGCATTTGACTTGACCATATATTCATTTTTATTATTATGACTTGTAACTTTTTTCTGGTTTCTTGACATTGAATTTCCTTGATTTGTTCATCTTGGAGATCATTTATGTACTTTAACGTAGAGTTTTCTTGTTGGTTGGCTTTGTTTTCTACCTCTACCTTGGCAATCAGTTCAACTTATTCTAGACCACTAACATAGCTTCTGTTTAACTGATCAGAATTTTTCAGTTCTTGTTTTTCTGGTTCTTTCTCAGCCTATATGGGACAACATTTGGGGGAGGGTCTCCCCAGTAGTGATTAACACCAATCAGATTTTCCCAGAGAGGTCTAGGTCTGAAAAGGAGGGTGTAATCAGTGTCAGGTTTCCCTGAGGGTGACACCCAGCAAGTTGTCACACATTCCTATGAAGCCTCTAAACTCTGTTTTTTCTTATCTTGCACAGCACGTGGTACATGTCAGCCCAAAGCTCTCCATTAACATAAAGTGGTGCACTGCCATTAATTCTCAGCAGACTCTGCCTGCCAGTGGTGTGGATGGGACAGAAGGAAAGCTTAAGCGTTTTCTGTTTTCTAGCCACTGGGGCCTGAATTCTCTGAAGGACATTTGTTGCTTAACAAGGGCTTTGCCTCCACCCCCTTTATTTGGGGAAGATTCACCCCTTAGGGAATGATCTTACCCATTTGACTCATTACTTTGCCTCACTTATCTATCTTAACTCAGTCCTTGCCTGCTGACAATTTAGATTGACTGAGGCTTTCTCTAATGAGCTACTAAGAATCACTTAAATAAGAAGAGATAAAATCTCTTTTGTGTCCAGTCCCCACAGTTCACTGGTCAAGAGTCAGAGTTGGTGTGTGGCTTTATGTTTCCCACCTCTTGGGGCACAGCCCCTTTCTAGTACTCTGAGCTTGGCCAACTCCAAAAGCTTTTATCTTTTTAAATTATATTTCATTTTACATTTTTCTGTAGGCTCAGATCCTCTCTGATACTTTTAAACCCACATTTGGGGCTTGGCTGAGCCATGTACCCTAGTTTCCAGAAAAGACTGCTTAAAAATGTGTCATTTAGGGAATTATCTCCTTCACTTGATTAGTTATTTGAATTTCAGATCTATATTAATTACACCTTTGCATAGGGCAGTGCTAAGAGAACCCTGAGAATGCCCATAGCTGAATCATATTGACTACTAAAAAAGGAAAAAATAATATAGAGGGGAAAAATACTTTTCAGGTCCAGTCTCAAGCTTCTCAGGTTTGCCAATCAAAAGCCAAAGTTACTACCTAGCTCCAAGGTCCCCTTTTCTTGGGACCCAGCCCTATTCCTGTATTCTGAACTTGTCCAACCCCAAAAGCCTCTGTTTTTTTTTTATATCATCCCCACCTACTCTTTGCTGGAGCAAAACTTCCTGGTTCCCTATGTGCTTGCTCTGGGTTTATCTGTGCTTGGAGCTTATATTAAGCAGTCCAAATTTATTAATTAATTCTGCAATTGGAATTGATTGAGCTACTTTTCTTGCTTCTAGTAGAGAGAGCTGACTTTTCCCTTGGAGAACCAGCTACAATACAGACTGCTGTATCAGTGGGAGAGGTGCTCTAGCCTACAATGCTCAGGAGACTTACAGTTCTGTGTGGGACATTGGCTATTCATGCATTCCAGACTGGCATATATATACTGGCATATACTGTGGGTCTGATCATAGAAGTTCCCCAAAGAGATGGTCCAGACAGTTACTGTTTATTTACTAGTTGTTCTTGATAACAAAATCCCACATATCACTAAGCTGCTATCTTTAGAATAGCCACCTTAATGCTCAGCTCATAGGCTTTTGGTCTTAAGCATCTGTGCACACTTTTCTTTAAGGTATTTTTACAAATTGAAGAGATCCAACGTGTGTCTGTGAACTAAAGCCTTGTGCTGCACTCTAAGCTGAAACATATTCTTCAAACAGGGATATGTCTGTGTTGTCCATGGTACCTGTCCACCACTGAATTCGCTGAATTGTTCCTTGATAAATGTCCTGGTCCTTGGATAATTTATTTCCTAATTTAAGACTTTTTAGGTTTTCTCTTGACATCCAGGCTCACTTAAATCTTACCTTACAATGCCTGACATAGTCATTTGTTCAGTTTTCTTAAGTATTCCAGCAAATTATGACTACAGAATTACATGAGGGCGATCTCTGCATTTTTTCTCACTGCTTGGCCAGAATCAATTATTTATACTCTTCAGCTCTCTTCTGTCTGATAGTTAACATATTTATAATTAATTTCCTAGCTCAAGGGAAATATATATGAGTACTTAATGGGCTGTTCTTTCAAAGAAGCTGACACATGATACAGATTTAATGAATGTGAGTTACAATTTGTCTTAGCTGACCATTTGGTTTTCAGAAAACAGGTTCACATTTTGCTGCCTCCTTCATCACTTTACTCAATGTGGTTGGAATTGCACATGATGATTATCAGGTGTGTCAGAAAAGATATGCCCTTTAATCCTCATTCAGTATTGCTGGCTGGGAGTTTTTTTAAAAAAATTATTTATTTATTAATTAAAAAAATTAACAACAAACAAAAACATTAACTTATGATCATTCCATTCTGCATATACAATCAGTAATTCTCAACATCATCACATAATTGCACATTCATCATTTCTTAGAACATTTACATAAATTCAGAAAAAGAAACAAAAAGACCACACAGAAAAAGAAATAAAACAAAAACAGAAAAAAAGATTATGCATACCATACCCCTTGCCCCTTGCCTTCACTGATCACTAGCATTTCAAACTAAATTTATTTAAACATTTGTTCCCCCCATTATTTACTTTTATTACATATGTTCTACTCATCCATTGACAAGGTAGACAAAAACAGCATCAGACACAAGGTTCACACAATCATACAGTCACACTATGAAGGCTATTTCATTATTCAATCATCATCAAGAAACATGGCTACTGGAACACGGCTCTACATCCTCAGGCAGTTCCCTCCAGCCTCTCCATTACAACTTGAAGGTGATAACCTTGTTATTTGGTTTTAATAAAACAGGTTCACCAGGATAACCTCTTGACACTGTTTGGAATCTCTCAGCCATTGCCACTTTGTCTCATTTCACTCTTCCCCCTTTTGGTTGAGAAGGTTTTCTCAATCCCTCAATGCTGAGTCTCAGTTCATTCTAAGGTTTTTCTCAATCTCTTGATGCTGGGTCTCAGCTCATTCCAGGATCTATGTCCCATGCTGCCAGGAAGGTCCACACCCATGGGAGCCATGTCCCACATAGACAGGGGGAGGGTGGTGAGTCTGCTTGTTGTGTTGGCTGGAGAGAGAGGCCACATCTGAGCAAACAAAGAGGCTCTCTTTGGGGTGACTCTTAGGCCCAGATTCTAGGTAGACTTGACCTATCATTTGTGGGGTTAAGTTTCATGTGAGCAAACCCCAAGACTGGGGGCTCAGCCTATAGCCTTGGCTGTCCACACTGCTGTGAGAATATCAAGAATTCAACTTGAATGCCACGGTGGCTCAGCAGGCAAGAATGCTTGCTTGCCTGCCATGCCAGATGACCCGGGTTCGATTCCCAGTGACTGCTCATGTAAAAAAAAGAATTCAACTTGAGGAAGTTGAATTTCTCCCCATTCTCACCATTCCCTGACTTTGCAAATATTTTTCCACTCACTGATCAAATCACTGTAGGATTCATCGGGGCATCACTCTGGACAAACCAACAAAATCTCATGTCCTACCCAAGATTCCAAATACTTATGGTGTTCAATCCAGCTATCTACATAAATTATATTAGGAAATGCACTAGTCAAAATATAAATTTTGTACCAAATAAACATTTTTTTTGCTTTAGTCTCACACATAAGGTGAAATTTTAAAATATTAATTACCATCTATTTTCTGGCTGGGAGCTTTTTGATTGTTGCCATGGAGATGTGGCTCACCCAAGTGTAGGTATTAACTATTAATAGGGAGGGAGATGTGACACCACCCATTCTATGTGGGTATTGATTAGTTTAGTGGAATCCTTTAAAAGAGAAAGCATTTTGAAGAAAGCTTCAGAGTGATTATATAGCCATGAGATCCAGAGCCCACACAGCCATAGACCTTTGGAAATGAAGAAGAAAAATGCCCCTGGGGGAGCCTCATGAAATAAGATGCCACAAAGAAAGCTATCAGATGCTGCCATGTTTGCCATGTGCCTTTCCAGTTGAAAGAGAAATCCTGAACCTTATCGGACTTCTTGAATCAAGTTATCTTTCCCTGGATGCCTTAGGTTGCACATTTCTATAGGCTTGCTTGAGTTGGAACATTTTCATAGCTTTAGAACTGTGGACTTGAAACTTAATAAATTTTCCCCTTTAAAAGCCATTCTGTTTCTAATATATTACACTCCAGCAGATAGAATCTAGAACATTAAGGAATCTGTTTCTGAGAGATATTTTTGGAATATAATATACAGTAAACCACAACCCCTTGAAATTCAAAAAGCTAAACTAATATCAACTGTGGATATTATTAAGAAACAAATGATAGTGTTACACTGTTGATACACATCTGATTCATCATTGTATTTTTATGAGGAAGACAAGATGGATCAAATTAGAGTGATGATTTTATGATGATAATGTTATGAAAATGATTTTGGGGATATTTGGACAACTGCAGACTCATAATTACTAGTGATTCCTAATCTCCCATATCAATAAGTTTGCTAAGCAATAGGTAGAAACTGTTATTCAATGTCTGGAAGGGTAATGGTAAAATTAAAAATATGTTAGTTTTGATTAAGAAATACTCAACCCATTTTATCAAAACCTTTAATAGCAATCCCTCCCAGAAGAAATCTAGGTCATGGCATAATAAATGAATAATTCATAATTAGGCACAGGTAACATTTTATCTCAATTGATCAAGACTCAACATATGTATTGAGGCTCACTTTTTGTATGAAAGCTATCAAGATGGTGTGATGGAAAGAAGAACTTTATTAGTCTACAGGGTTGGTGTGTTTACTTGTGACAGTGTAGGAGATGTAGATTCATCTGGCTACCTCTGCTTAATCATGGGCCACCAAGTTACCATAAGACCTGAGTTGCCTATCATGAGCTGGGTGTTGTCTGACACACTAAGTCATAAAGTTGGGTGTGTGTAGCAGAAAAGGTATATTGAAATTGAAAAGGTATATCTGAGATAGGGCCAGAACAGGTCCTGAGGGCACAAGCAAGTTACATGAGGAAGGGACCCAAATACCCATTGCCTGCATGCCTGCCACATTACCTTCTCTTTCCCAGACCAGAGCTATGGCCTCTCAGGAAGATCCTTACAGTGAATTGAATGAGGAAGATAAAATTTGGGCCTGTTTGCAGATGGTTCTGCATGATATGCAGGTACCACCCAAAAGTGGAGGACTATAACTTCTTTCCAGGATGTCCCTGAAGGAGAGTTGTGGGGGAACTCCTCCAAGTGGGAAGAACTTTGAGCAGTGTACCTGGTAGTTCATTTTGCTTGGAAGGAGAACTGACCAGAGGTGCAATTGTATACAGATTCATGGGCTGTTGCTAATCATTTGACTGGATGGTCAGGGATTTGGAAAGAGCATGATTGGAAGATTGGTGACAAAGAGGTCTGGGGAAGAGGTATGAGAATAGACCTTTCTGAGTGGGCCAAGAACATGAATATATTTGCGTCCCATGTAAATATGAACTAGAGGGTGACTTCAGCATTCTATAAGCTGATCAGTTGGCTATATGGTGGCACGTTGATTACATTGGCTACTTCAATCATGGAAAGGGAAGCAATTTGTTTTAACTAGAATAGAACATACTCTATACCCTGCATAGAACACTCCTATGAAAACCACCATCCATGGGTTTATGGAATGTCTTATCCATAGTCATCATATTACACATAGCATTACTTCTGATCTAGGAACCCACTTCACAACAAATGGAGTGCTAGAATGGGCATATTCTCAAGGAATTCTCTAGTCTTACCATGTTCCCCATCATCCAGAGGCAGCTGGGTTGACAGAATGGTGGAATGGCCTTTTGAAAACTCAACTACAGTGCCAACCAAGTGGCAATACCTTGCAGGTCTGGGTTGTGTTCTCCAGGAGGCTATGTATGCTCCGACTCAGCATCCATGGTATGATGCTCTTTCTCCCATAGCCAGGATCCATGGGTCCAGGAATCAAGAGGTTTAAATGGGAGTGACACCACTCACTATTGCCTCTCATGATCCACTAGGAAAATTTTTGCTTCCTTTCCCTGTAACCTTGAGCTCTGCTTCTCTACAGGTTTTAGTTCCATAAGGGGGAGTGCCTTCACCAGGAGAAAAAACAATTATTCCATTGAGTGAAATCTAAAATTGCTACCTGGTCAGTTTGGGCTATTCATGCCCCTGGATCAATAAGCCATGAAGGGGATTACTTTACTGGCTAAGGTGATGGATCTTGACTATCAGAGAGAAATAGGACTGTAACTACACAATGGAGAAGCCCTAGAGTGTCACTACCATGCCCTGTGATGAAAATCAATAGGAAACTGCAACAACCCAATCCAGGCAGGACTAACAATGACACTAAAACTTCAGAAATGAAGGTTTGGGTCACTCCAACAAGAAAAGAACGACAGCCAGCTGAAGTGCTTGCTGAAGGTAAAGGGAACATGGAATAGGTATTGGAAGAAGGTAGTGATAAATATGAATTATGACCATATGATCAGGTACAGAAATGTAAAGTATAATAGAATGAATATTTCTTCCTTGCTTTGTAATTAATGTCTATGTATTTATACATAAATCAAATATCTTTGTTTCCCTCTTTATTTTATCCCTTTCATTATATGGCTTGAGCTGTTTTGCTCATCTTATAGTACTTAAATTGTAGGATATCAAGTTTAATAGTGAATATTAAGGACTTGCATCTTATTCTGGAGAGAGTTAATGCATTTCCAGATGTATGCAGGGCAGTTTGGGTATTGTGAGATGAGGAGAAAATATGTCTGTTATTGTTCTCTATTTAGAGATTAAGTATGGTTTAAGGTGATGTGTATAGCTGCCAAGTTGACAAAGGGTGGACTGTCATGGTCAGGTTCATGTGTCAACTTGGCCAGTGGTGGTACCCAGTTGTCTGGTCAGGGAAATGCTGGCCTGCCTGTCGTTATGAGGACACTTCATGGACTTAAATCATGACAACATGGGCTGCATCCATGGCTGATTATATTTTCAATTTGCTAAGGGGTTGTCTTCTGCAATGAATGATGCTTAAGCTGATCACCAGAAGGCTTTTAAGGAGGATTCAGAAGAGACAATCACTCTCCCTGTTTCAGCCAGCCAGCCTCTCCTGAGAGTTCATTGAAGAACTTCACTGGAGCTGCCAGTTTGCTGCCTGCTCTAAAGACCTTGAACTCTACATCCCCACCATTATGTGGGACATTTGATAAATTTTATGTTTGCAGATATCTCCTGTTGAGTCTGTTTCTCTAGAGAACTTTAGCTAATAAACGTGTATATTAAGTGTTATGAAGAGTGTAAACTTTCAGTTTCTCTGGGACTATGATGTTCTGTGCTAGGGGCTTTCTAGAGAGTTTATAATGAGAATAGTTTTGGTAATTTTCATTGGAGAGATTTATTTGCAGGTACCATTATCTAAGATATTCCAGGGCCAATTCATAGATTAAAAGAGACAGCTTGATGCAGAGCAGTGTCTGATGAGATATGTGTCTGAAAGTTAGGCAAGAAAATACAAATTATATCCACCAAAATGTGTACAATGCAGGGCATTTAAGTGATCCCAGAACAAGGTTTTAAGAGGGCCAAGTAAAGAAGCAAAGGGATATCATAAGGTGTGGTGTGTGCACATTGTATAAATAGTGCTGAATTTAAGGAAAGGTGTTTCAGTTTGCAAGCTGCCAGAATGCAATTTACCAGAACTGGAATGGCTTTTAAAAAGGGGACTTTAATAAGTTAAAAATTTAAAGTTATAAACCTAGAGGAACATCCAAATTAAGGCATCCACAAGTGGTTACCTTCAGTCAAGAAAGGCCAATGTGCCTGGAACAGCTCTGTCACCTGGGAAGTCATGTGGCTGGCATCTGCTGTTCTCTGGCTTCTGGACTTAATTGATTTCAATCTCTATGTGGAGGTTGTGGCTGCATCTGTGTCAGCTCTGCTGTGAAGTTTGTGTCAGTTCTGGGACTTCTGTCCTTTCTCTAGGCTCTGTTATTTCTGTCATTTCTGACTCTCCAACATGTTTCCTATTTTAAAGGATTCCAGTAATCCAATCAAGACCCATTTAGATTGGTGGAGTCACATCTCCATGTAGTCAAATTGCATACCCAGTGATTGTGTCACATCTCCATGGAGACCATCTAATCAAGTATCCAACCAACAGTACTGAGTAGGGAATAAAAGAAATGGCTGCTTCTACAAGATGGATCAGGATAAAAACACGGCTTTTTTGTGGTACATAATATTTCAAACAAGCACATTCCTCCTTCTGGACCCAAAAAAGACATTTTTCTTCCATACACAACCTGCATTCACTCCTTTACAATATCACCAAGATCTTAAACAATTTCATTAACAATACAAATACAATACAAAGTTAAAACAGTACAAAATGTCATCAAAGTCAATTATAGGGATGGAGTGTTATAGAACAAAATTCTCCTCTGGCTCTGGATCTGTAGAACTCTGAACAACTTATCTGTTACCAGTATACAAAGCAGGGACAGTCATAGAATACATATTCCCATTTCCATAGGGAGGAATTGTAAGGGAAACAGCGGTCACTCAGTCTATACATTTCTCCAAACCTTCAGGGCAAACCACATTGGATTTCAAACACTGAGTCATCACCCTCAGGGCCTTAGAAAGTGCCAGTCCCACCTTTTCAAGGGTTTACATGGTGGACTTGCTCTCTCCAAATGCTGGCATGGAGTTTGCAAACTTGGGCTGTTAGGGGTCCACATTTTTCTTAACTCCAAACTCTTCATACATTGAGGCTGCACCCTCGATGTCTGCCATCTCCACGGCACAAACCTATCCCCTCCAGAACAATGGGATGGCACCCAGGCACCTGCCAATTATGAAGGAGTGGGTTCCACCTTCTCCAAGACTGAAGTGGCACAACTCATTGCAGTGAGGTGGGAGGCCCACCCTCTGCCTTCAGGTTAAACTCAACTTCTCCAAATGTTAGAGTGCTCCTGCTCTTCTGGCCCCTATTTTCTTTTTTTAATTGTGAAATTTTCACACATGTATGTTCTATACATGGAGTACAATCAATGGATCACAATATCATTACATACTTGCGTATTCACCACCATGATCATTTATTAGAACATTTGCATCATTCCAGAAAAAGAAATGAAAAGAAAAAGAAAAAACTCATGCACCCCATAAACTTTATCCCTTCCTCTCATTGACCACTAGTGTTTCCATCTACCCTATTTATTTTACCCTTTGTTTCCCCTTTATTTATTATTTATTTTTATTTATTTATTTTTATCTATTTTTTTATTCATCTGATCATACCCTGTGTATAAGGAACATCAGACACAATGATTTTATAATCATACAGTCACCTTGTAAATGTTATACTTTATGTAATTATCTTCAAGAATCTAGACTACTGGAACACAGCTCAACATTTTCAGGTACTCCCCTCTAGCCACTCCAATACAGCATAAACTAAAAAGGGATATCTATATAATGCATAAGAATAAACTCCAGGAAAATCTCTTAACTCTGAAATCTTTCATCCACTGAAACTTTATTTTGTTTCATTTCTCTCTTCTCCCTTTTCGTCAAGAATGCTTTCTCAATCTCTTGATATCAGGACCCAGCTTATCCTGGGCTTTCATTCCCACAATGCCAGGGAAATTTACATCCCTGGGAGTCATGTCCAACATAGGAGGGAAGGCAGTATGTTCACCTGCTGAGCTGGCTCAGAGACAGAGGTCACATCTGAGCAACAAAAGAGGTTCTCTGGGGATGACAGGCTTAATTTTAAGTAAGCTTAGCCTATCCTTTACAGGAATAAACTTCATAGTGGCAAACACCAAGATTGAAGGCTCAAAAAATCTCCAAATGGAGAAGTTGAATATTTCTTCCTTTCTCCCGTTCCCCCGTGGGGACTTTGCAAATACTTCTTTATTCATCACCAAACTCACTTGATGATTTATTGGGGTAACACACTAACCTGATCAAGCCAACTAAATCTCATGCTGTATTCAAGATTCCATGTATTTATGATGTTCAAATAAACATACCATGCAAGTTAAATTAGGAAATGCACTACTCAAATAAATTTTGTACCAAACACAAAAATTGAAATTTTAAGTATGGATGATATCATCCTTTACCCAGCCTTCTGAAATACCTTAGTCTTATCCATATCAGCTTCATTCATATCTCTACTCGACTTCTGATCACTTTTTCAACTTGTTAAACAGTTCCTATATGGGGTACTTCCACAGTTTCAGTGCTCTAACACTGAGTCTCAGGTATCACATAAATACCTGAAGTTTTTTGGAAAGAACATGTCATATACAAACAGCTCAGTATCTCAGAATTCAGAATTAACACCTCCTGAATATATGTGTTTGCTGTAGAGCTTACAATATAGGACCCTTTACAATAAGCCACAACCTAATAACCCATGCTCTGGAAATTAGTTCACCAAATTTTTATATTATTGTTAGTCCATATGATTGAGCCTGATAATATTAGCTTTCTTGTTCCTGGCATTTCATTCAACATACAGTCCTTAAGGTTCATTCACAGGTAGTTGCATTACTCAGACTTCATTCCTGTTTGCAGCTACTCAGAAGTCCATTATATATATATATATATATACACACACATATATATACACATATATATGTATATATGTGTGTATGTATATATATATATACCATAGTTTGCACTTTCATTTATCAATCATTGTACCCTTAGGTCACTTCCATTCATTGTGGATTGGGAACACTGCTGCCAGAACACCAGTGTTTAAATTTCCATTCATGTCACCACATTCAGTACCTCAAGGTATACTATGAGCAATGGGGTTTAAGGAATATATGCAAACTCACCCTTAGCCTCCTTTAGGACCACCACAGGAGGGGCTACAACTCTCATTTCCCTACCAACAGTGAATAGGTACACCCTTTTCTCCACATTTTCTCTGGTGCTTGTTTTTCTCTGTTCTTTTTTTTTGTGGGGAGGTGCATGGTCCAGGAATCGAACCCAGGTCTCTTGCATGAAAGACATTTTATCTCTGTTCATTTTTAAACAGTTTTATTTACATATCATACAATCCAGCATAGGTATATAGACATGTCTTTACCACAATACTCTATCTGAAGACATTTACATTTCTTCCACAAAGAATCCATACCCTTTTCTCAATCTTTTTGCCTGTTGACATTTAGTTTTGGCATAAGGCCTGTGTTGCATTCAGCCAAAGCATATTTCAATGCTACTGTTGACTATAGACCCTAGCTTACATTGATTGTACTTTTTCCCATGCACCATCTATTTTCAACACCCTGAAATACTGATATTTGTTCATCCTCATGCAAGAACATTTTTTAATTTGTACATTTAACAATTGCATAGTATAAGTATTCTTAAATTATATTACCTCAGTGTTTATCCTCTGTCTTGGTTTCATATGTAACCCCAGCCCTTCTCCCTCTATTATACTCACATTCACTTTCATTCAGTGTACTTATGCTATTGTGCTACAATCAGGTAGTATTGTGCTATCCACTTCTGAATTTTTTTCAGTCAATCCTGTTCAACAATCTGTATTCATTCAGCACCAATTGCCCAATATTTACCCTATTTCTATCTCTTCATAACCTGTGTTCTTAACTTCAATTCCCCAAGTTCACTCATTAATGTTTGCTCATATCAGTGAGACCATACAGTGTTTGTCCTTTTGTTTCTTGCTAATTTCACTCAGCAAAATGTCCTAAAGGTCCATCCACATTGTTCCATGCTTCATGACTTTATTCTGTCTTACAGCTGCATAATATTCGATTGTATATATGTGCCACAGCTTGTTTAGCCACTTATCCATTGATGGACATTTGGGCTATTTCCATCTCTTGGCAATACTGATATAAATATTGGTGCACAAGTGTCTGTTTTTGCCCTTGCCCTCAGGCCTTCTGAATAGATATCAACCAATAGGATTGCTGGATCATATGGCGATTCTATACTTAGCTTCCTGAGGAACCACCAAATTGCCTTCCAGAGCAGTTGTACCATTTTACATTCCCACCAACAGTGGATAAGTGTCTCTCTTTCTCCACATCATCTCCAGCACTTGTCATTTCCTGTTTTTCTGATAAAAGCCATTCTAGTGGGTGTTAGATGATATCTCATTGTGGTTTTGATTTGCATTTCCCTAATAGTCAGTGAAGTGGAACATCTTTTCATATACCTTTTAGCCATTTGTATATCTCCTTCTGAGAGCTCTGTTCATGTTTTTGCCCATTTTGTAATTGGGTTGTTTGTCTTTTGGTTGTTGAGTTGAAGGATCTCTTTATATATTCTTGATATGAAACCCTTATCTGATATGTCTCTGATTGCATAGGTGGCCTTTTTACTTTCTTTTTTTTTTTTAACATGGGCAGGCACTGGGACTCGATCCCGGGTCCTCGGGCATGGCAGGCAAGCATTCTTACCTGCTGAGCCACGTGGCCTGCCCCTTTTTACTTTCTTGACAAAGTTATTTGATTTACAAAAGTGGTTAATTTTGAGGAGTTCCCATTTATCTATTTTTTTCTTCAATGCTCATTCTTTGGGTGTAAGATCTAGGGAACTGTTTCCAATTACAAGTTTTATAAATATTTCCCTACATTTGTTCTAAATGTTTTACAGCCTTAGCTGTAAAGTTCAGGCCTTTGTTCCATTTTGAGTTAATTCTTGTATAAGGTGTGAGATATGTATGGATTCTCTTTCATTCTTTTGCATATGGATATACAGTTCTCCAAGCACCACTTATTGAAGAGGCTGCTTTGTTCCAGGTGAGTTGGCTTTACCACCCATGGTTTCTTGACTTCAGACCTTAGCTTCCATAGTTCTGCCTCTGAAGTTATTTTTCTTCCATCATGACCCTTTTCTGTCCCTCTTAGTCAGGACTGGCAGTGGTTCCTTTTATAGAGATCCCACAATACTCCTGTCAGTTCCCTATGCAATAGGCTGGGACCATGTCCATAATAAAAAGGACTTTCAACAAATCCTTCCTAGACAACTCCACATCAAATCCTGTCTTCCTCTGAAATGGCTGACTGATTCCACATTTTGTTAAATCCCCACATGGGGCACTACTTTCTGAGCTCTACGTTTCTAGCAGCCCAGAAATTTCCTTCTTATCCATGTCTGATTTCTTTATACCAAAAGATTTCAGTTCCTAGTTTATCTCTTTGCTGTCAAATTTCACTATAAACTGCAAGAAGAGAGCAGGCTTCATTTTGCATATTTAATTTGCAAATCTCTGCTGCTAAATATCCAAGTTAGTGGCTTTTACAACCTGCCTTCCATCTGAAACCAGCAGCCAATTTTGCCAGATTCTTTGCCAACTTAAAACAAGAATCACAACCTTCCAGTTTGCAACAATATGTGCCTCATGTCTGTCTAAGGTCTCATTGTAGGTATGTTCAGAATCTACATGTCTACCAACCATCTCTTCAAAGCATTCTAGGTCTCCTCTATCAAGCTGTTCACAACTCTTCCAAAATCTTCCCCTTATCCATTTAAAAAGCTATTCCAACATGTTTAGTATTTGTAAGCCATAGCAGCACCCCACTTCTCTGATACCAAATTTGTTTTAGTTTTCAAGCTGCTGTAATGTGACATATCAGAACTGGAATGGCTCTTAAAAAGGGGAATTTAATAAATTTCCACTTTATAGCTCTAAGCCTAGGGAAATGTCCACATTAAGGCACCAAAAAGTTAACCTTCGTTCAAGAAAGGCTGATGGGTCTGGACCAGCTCTGTCAGCTGGGAAGTCTTGTGGCTAACAACTGCTGTTACCTTGCTCCTGGGATCCATTGCTTCCAGTCTCTGTCCATGTGGATGTTCCTCACTTTTCTTCTCTGAGATTTGTTTTCATCCCATGGCTTCCCTTGCTTTCTCAAGGTCCTGATTTTCTTGAAATCTTATGGCAATATATACTGGGTTCCATGTATCTCCAAATATCTGTCACTCTGTTCTCCATTTGCCCACATCAGTGTCAGCTCTGCTGTGACACTTCTGTTGACTATGAGGTTTCTGTTGTTTCTCTAGTCTCTGTCATTTTTCAAGGGTCTGTTGTTTCTATCATTTCTGACTCTCTGCAAAATGTTTCCTCTTTTAAAGGATCCAGTAATCTAATTAAGTCCCACCTGGAATAGTGGAGTCCCTTCTCCATCTATTCAATGGTCACACACACAAATGGGTGTGTCAAATCTCCATTGACATAATCTAATCTAGTTTCCAATCTACAGTAAAAGAAATGGCTTCTTCCACAAAATTTGATCAGGATTGAAACATGGCATTACTGGGGTAATAATAATTAAAACCAGCACATGTGGTGTAATAATAATAGCTATGGGAAGATAGAATCCCTCGAAACTGCTGAACTTTTCCTAGATAGACCTGTAGCTGTCTGTCCTGAGGAAAGATTATTCCCACCTCCAGCCAGCCTGGAGGAAACAGCTTCCTGGCCTCCAGTCTGCACAGAAGAGTCTTCCATCCAACATCCACCTGAGATTAACCCTCATTATCCATCTAATGAGATTAAACTGCTACCCCGTAACCACCTCTTCTGAGAAAACAGCCCTTACTCCTCTGTCTGGAGTGACTAATTCTGTTTCACTGGGTGTTTCACAATAGGTGAAAGACACCTCTATTTCTTCTCATGACTCACCCACACCACCCTCCTTTCCCTCAGGACTTATAAGTAGACTAATATCTCAACAGACACCAAAAGATGAGATGCAAAGTGTGACCCATGAGGTGGTATGCTATACTCCAAAAGAATTGAATGAGTTTTCCAATCTATATAGACAGAAATCATGGGAATATGTGTGGGACTGGATATTAAGGGTGAAGGATAATGGGGGAAGGGATATAATGTTGGATCAAGCTGAATTTATTGATATGGGATGTCTAGTTTGAAGGGATTATGTACTGTAGAAAAACCATTTTGTAATCCTGCTCCATCTCATGGAGGTAAGGATTTCTTTTAATCCTTACCCTGTACTTTAGGTTGGAAACTTGATTAGGTTATCTCCACGGAGATGTGGCACACCCAATTGTGGGTATTAACATTTGGTTAGAGGGAGATGTGACTCCACCCATTCCAGGTGTGTTTTGATTAGTTTACTGGAAAACTTTATAAGAGGAAGCATTTTGGAGAGGGCCACAGAGCACATAGCCAGAGACCTTGTAGAGGAAAAAGGAAAATGCCCCTGGGGAAGCTTCAAGAAATAAGAAACCTGGAGAGAAAGCTAGTAGAAGCACTATGTTTGCCACATGACTTTCCAATTGAGAGAGAAACCCTGAACTTAATCAGCCTTCTTAAACAAAGGCATCTTTCCTTGGATGCCTTTGATTGGACATTTCTATAGCTTTGCTTTAATTTGGGCATTATCATGGACTTAAAACAATTAACTTGCAACTTAATAAATTTCCCCTTTTAAAAGCTATTCTGTTTCTGGTATATTACATTCTGACAGCAAGCAAACTAAAACATGAACCCATTAAACAGATTCTGCATTCAGTGTTGTAGTTTGAGGGATTAATGTGTAAGGGCATTAACAGTCTTTTTTGGACAGTTAGCTGAAACATGGTTCAAAAGGTTGCCAACATTACCTGAGGTTGAAATGTCAGAACTGCCCTGCTATGATATAGATGAAGGGATCTAGAGACTTAGAGACTTTGGAATGTAAGAGTGAATTTATCATGGGTGACATGCTCATACACCTCAGGAATGTCCTGTGGACTCGTCTTTCTCCAGAACCTTGATAAATGAATTCATGAGACTATCTCCATCATTCCTGAAGAGGTCTGCAGTAACCCTTCTCTGTACAGCTGTGGGAACTGCTTAGACTGAGCTGGAATCCTTAGAAACAATGGGGATTTTTGGATCCTGAGTTGCCAGAAACCATGTGACAACATCTAATCACCATATACAAGGTGGGTGTAACCACCATAATGGAGAATAAACTCAAAGCAGCACTCAAAATAATCTGACTCACAGAGACTTTTGGTGGTAGTACCAAAAGGGGTACCCTGAAGAAAAATAGATTGACAGCCTACTAAATTTTTCTTTGAGCTGTATAAGTAGCAGAATTCTAGGTCAATGAACCAAAGTCTAACTTGAATTACAAAGCAGAAAGTCATGGCCCCTTAATCAATTCCCAGTCTTGAAACAGTTTACAGTCCCAGAGACCCTTGAATGAGGAGAGGGTGGTGTACACTTGGAGAAGGATCCTTTTATGTTGCTTACTGTTAAGCTTCCTCCAAGACTTCTCCAATGGACCAATGGCCTTTTATAAGGGTGACTGTGCCCTAGGGAAAAGGAAATATCAATATTTGGGAGATTATTGACACTGGCTCAGAGGTAACATGAATTCCAGGATACCTAAAATGTCATTCATTCATCAGTCAGAGTAGGGGCATATGGATATCATGTGATTGATGGAGTTGTAGCTCAGGTCCATCTTACAGTGGGTCCAGGGTGACCCTGAACCTATTCTGTTGTCATTTCTCCCATTCTAGAATGCATAATTGGAACCTACATACTCAGTAATGCCAGAGTTCCAACACTGTTTCTCTGACTTGAGAAGTGAAAGCTTTTATGGTAGGAAAGACCAAGTGGAAGCCACTAAAACTGCCCTTACCTAGAAAAATAGTGAATCTGAAGCAATACCATGTTCTTGGAAGGATTGCAGAGATTAGTGCCATGCTTATGACTTGAAGGATTCAGGGGTGATGATTCTCACCATATCCCTACCAACTCTCCTTTTTTAGCCTGTGCCAAAAACAGACAGGTCTTGGAGGATGACAGTGGGTTATCATAAACTTAAAAATGTGGTGACTCCAATTGCAGCTGCTCTCCCAGATGTAGGGTCATTCCTTGAACAAATCAACACATTGCCTGTTACCTGGTATGCATCTATTTGTCTGGAAAATACTTTTTTGTCAATAGCCATCAGGAAGGACCACCAGAAACAGTTTGCATTCAGCTGGCAAGGCCAGAAGTGTGCCATCTGTGTCCTGCCTCAGGGCTACATCAACTCTCCAGGCCTATGTCACAATCTTGCCCATAGATAACTTGAACCTTTCTCCCTCTCCAAAAAACATCACCCTGGTCCATTATATTGGCCATAGTGAGCAAGAAATAACAACTATTTGTAAGACATTTGTGTGTGAGGGTATGGGAGATAAACTGAAAAAAATACAGGGTGCTTCCACATCAGTGAAATTCCTAAGTGTCCAGTGGTGGGGTGTGTCAAGATATACTTTCAAAGGTGCAGGACAAGCTATTGTATCTGGCCCCTGCTATGACTAAAATAGAGGCACAATGCCTAATTGCTCTCTTCATGTTTTGGAGACAAACTGCCTCGTTTGGGTGTGCTACTGTAGTCCATTTACTGAGTGACCAAAAATGCTGCTAGTCTTGAGTGGGGACCAGAACAAGAGGAGGTTCTGTGACATGCCTAGGCTGTTGTGCAAGCTGTTCTGCCACTTGGGCCACATGATCCAACAGATCCAATGTGTTATATGTGTCAGTGTCAAATATGAATGCTGTCTGGGGCCTTTGCCAGGCAGACTTCTATTAGAAAATCACAATGCAAACTCTTAGAATTTTGGAGCAAAGTATTACCATCCACTGCAGATTACAAACCTCCTTTTGGGAAACAGTTTTTAGCCTGTTACTGGGCCTTAGTAGGGACTAATGCTTAAATATGGGTCACCAAGTTACCATGTCATGTGAGTTGCCTATCATGAGCTGGATGTTTTCTGACCCATCAACCCATAAAGTTGGGCTTGCATAGCAGCACTCCATCATGAAATGGAAGTGATGTATTAGAGATAGGGCTTGATAAGGTACAAGTAGGTTTCATGAGGGGGTGTACCAAATGTCCATGCCCCCCACTTCCACACATTACCTGCTGTATCCCAGACCAGAGACATGACCTCTTGAGGAGTTCCTTCCTTAAAGTCAGTTGACTGAGGAAGAGGAAACTTAGACCTTGTTTAAAGATGATTCTGCACCATGTGTTGGGACCACCAAGAAGTGGACAACTACAAGGCTACAACCCCATTCTGGGATTCCTTAAAGGACTGTGATGAGGGAAAATCCTCCTAATGAGACAAACTTCAAGCAGCACACCTGGTTGTTAATTTTGCTTGGGAGGAGAACTGGCCAGAGGTGAATTTGCATAATGACTCATGGGTTGTTGCTAATGGCTTAACTGGATGATTGTTCTAGTTTGCTAGCAGCCAGAATGTACACACCAGAGACGGATTGGCTTTTAGTAAAAGGGGATTTATCTTGTTAGTTCTTCAGAGGTAAGGCAGCTAACTTTCAACTGAGGTTCTTTCTTACATGGGAAGGCACAAGATCGTCTCTGCTGGCTGTCTCTCCAGACCTCTGGGTTCCAACAACTTTCCCCAGATTTCTGCATCTGTGATTTCTTTCTGCATCTCCAAAGGCCTGGGCTGCACTGTGAGTGCTAAGATGAGGTATGCTGAACTGCTTGGGCTGTGCTATATTGTGCTATCTCATTTAAGCACCAGCCAATTAAGTTAAACGTCACTCATTGCAGCAGTCATGCCTCCTAGCTGACTGCAGATGTAAATTAGCAACATATGAGGTTCACATACCATTGGCTCATGGCCACAGCAACAGAACTAGGTACCTTCACCTGGCCAAGTTGACAACTGAATCTAACTACCACAATGATCAAGGACTTGGAAGGAGAATGATAGAATAATTGGTAACAAAGAGGTCTGGGGAAGAGTTATGTGAATAGAACTTACAGGGTGGGCAAAGAACATATAGATATTTGTGTCCTATGTGAATGATCACCAGAGGGTGACATCAACAGAGGAAGATTTTAGTAATCAAATGGATATGATGGCTTCTCCTGTGGATGCAAGTCATCCTTTTTCATCAGCCATTCTTGCCACTGCCCAATGGGCTTATAAACAAACTAGGCATGATGGTAAGAATGGAGGCCATGCATGGGATCATCAACATGGAACTTCCACTCATCAAGGCTGAACTGGCTGCAGCCATTGCTGAGTGCCCAATCTGCCAGTAGCAGAGACCCATGCTCAGTCCCTGATATGGCGCCATTCCCCAGTGATCAGTCTGCAACTGCTGGTAGGTGGATTACATTGGACCACTTCCATCATGCAAGGGACAATTAGAACAAATTTGTTCTAATTGGAATAGACAAATACTCAATATGGGGTTTCATTCCCTGTATGCAATGCTTCCACAAAAACTATCATACATGGACTTATAGAATGCCTTATACACCATCATTGAATTCCACATAACATTGTTTGTGATAGGGGAACCCACTTAATAGCAAATGAAGAGTGGGAATGGCCACATATTCTCTAGTCATACCATGTTTTGCATCATCTGGAGGACACTGGGTTGAAAGAACAGTGGAATGGTCTTTTGAAGACCCAATAATTGTGCCCAGTAGGTGGCCATACGTTGCAGTGTTGGTGCAGTGTTCTCCAAGAGTCTGTGTGTCCTGTTTCTCCCATAGCCAGGATTCACAGGTCCAGTAATAAAGGGATAGAAATGGGAGTGTCACCACTTGCTATAATCCCTAGTTATTCACTGGGAAAATTTTTGCTTTTTGTCCCTGAAACCTTTAGCTCTGTTAGCTAACAGGTCATAGTTGCAAAAGAAAGAGTGCTCCTATCAGGAGACAGAGAAATGATTCCATTGAACTGGAAGTTAAGTCTGCCACATAGCTACATTGGGTTTCTCATGCCACTGAATCAACTGGTATGAAAGGGGATCACTATTCTCTCTGGGGCAATTGATCCTGACTGTCAAGGGAAAATAGGACTGTAACTGTACAATGGAGATAAAGAGGATTTTTTCTGGAATACAGGAGTACCTTTAGGGCATTTCTTATTACTAGCATGCCCTGTGATTAAAGTCAATAGGAAACTAAAACAACCCAAGGCAGGCAGGAATACTAATTTCTCAGAAACTTCAGAAATGATGGTCTCTGTTACCACACCTGGCAAAGAACTATGACTAGCTCAAATTCTTACTGACAGTAAAAGATACATGGAACGGGTGGTAGAAGAAGGGAATGATAAATGTGAACTATGAACATGTGACCAGTTACAGCCATTTCAGTGTAAATCAGGATTAGCAAAGCAGTGAACAAGATCAGGAAATAGACAGAATGATCTTATTTTAATTAATAATTTTTCCTTTAATCTTCCTCTCCCTATATATATTGATCTATTTTATGTTACTTTTTATGCATATGTACAGCATTGACGTTAAAAAGTCTGTGAATTCTTGGTGCTTACCCATGAAAAAAAAGTGTGTGAAAAAAAGAATTGGGTTCCAATGTTCATTTATTTTCAAAGCATGGTTGACACACTATTTAAAAAGACTAATTTACTTATATGAGCAGACTCATCCAAATTATATCTTCCTCTTGTTGAATACTCTCTGGTTTCTGCAGCTTTTGACATTTATGTTACTTTTCTTTTGGCTGTTTATCTTCTATGGGTGCACAGAAAGCTACATAACATTGCTAAAAGAAATCAAACAAAGTCTAAATAGGAGGAAATTGATTACCTGCTCATGGACAGGAAGGTAAAATGTAGTAGAGATGTCAATTCTATCCAAATTGACCGGCAGTTTCAATGCAATACTAATCAAAATTCCAAGAACCTACTTTGAGGACTTTGTAAAGTTAGTTATCAAATTCATTTGGAAGGGAGAGAGCATTAAATAGCTAAAGTTTATACTAAAAATTAAGAACAAAGTGGGAGGAATAAAAGATCCTGGTTTTTAAGTTTATTATAAAGCCACAGGGTGAAACAGCATGTGTACTGGAACAAAGATGGAAGTATTGGCCAATGGAATTGAATCAAGACTACAGAAATAGACTGTCAAATATACGGTCAACTGATCTTTGACAAAAACCCCTAAATCCACTGAGCTGGGACCAAATAGTCTTCAATAAATGGGCATGGGAGAACTGGATATCAATAACCAAAAGTATGAAAGAGGAGCCTTCTCTTGTACCCTAAAGAAAAATGAACTCAAAGTGGATCAAACACTATAAGAACCAGTGACATACAACTCCTGGAAGAGAATATAGGACTAATCTTCAAGAGTGAGTAATAGGAAGTAGCCTTCTAAACTTTGCACCCAAAGTACAAGCAATAAAAGAAAAAATAGATAAATGGGAACTCTTCAAAATCAAATCCTGTTGCATGTGAAAAGACTTTGTTGAAAAGGTGAAGAAGCAGCCAACTCAATGAGAGAAAATATTTAGAAATCATGTATCAGCTAAAGGTTTGATATCCCATATACATAAAGAAATTATACAACTCAACAAAAAAAGAACAAACAACTCAATTAAAACTGTGCTAAAGATATGAATAGACATTTTTCAAGGAGTAAATGCAGATGATTAAAAAGCACATGAAGAGATCCTCATTTTCAAAGCTAGAAGGAAAATGCAGATCAAGGCTAAAATGAGATACCACCTCACACATATAAGAATGGCTGCTGCTATTAAACAAACAGGAAACCACAAATATTGGAGAGGATGTGAAGAAAGTGGGGTGATTTTTCACCCCTGATGTGAATGTAAAATGTTATATATGCTATGGAAGACAATCTGGCTGTTCTATAGAAAACTAAATATTGAGTTGCTCTAGCAAAACCACTACTCAGTATATAAAAACAAAAGCTGAAATCAGTGACAGAATTTGTACACCAATGTTTATAGCAACATTATTTACACTTGTCAAAAGATGGAAACATTCCAAGTGTCCAACAGTGGAGTGGTAAAACAAATATGGTGTATACCTATAATGGAATATTAGGCAACAGGAAGAAGAAATGACATCCTGAAGCATATGAAAATATGGATGAAACTTAAGGACATAATACTGAGTGAAATAAGCCACACACAAAAAGACAAATACTGTCAGATTTCACTTTTGTGACCTTGGTTAAATGTAAACTGAAAGGCTAAGAATACAGAGTATAGGAGACCTAGAAAGACAAAGAAGCTAGAGATTATTGAGTGGTTAGCTGATGTGGTTGAAATTAAATGTAAGGGAATGGATAGAAGTGAAGGCAGTTCATTAGTGAGTCAATAAGAAATCTTGCCATATTGAACATGAACATGAATGAAAGGGGTTGTATAAAGCCAATATAACACTATTGGCTACCAATATACCAATATAAATAAGTTCTTGCATGAACTTCAAAGGCATGAATTCTGTATAAAGAGTTTATAATAACAGGGTATATGAGGAAAACAACTATTGCATGCTATGGGCTATGTTTAACAGAAATACAATAACAGTACCATTGCAATACAGGTGTAAATAATCATGGGGGAGAGATAAGAGTCAAGTAGAAAGTTTGGACTTTCTACTTGGTGAAGGCGTGTTTATTGGTTATTTTTCTTTTGGGGACAATGAAAGTTTTCCAAAATTGAGAGTGCTGGTGATTATACCACTAAGTGAGGAGGGTGGGAGATACAGACTGTTGACTTAGGACATTGTATATGTTGTCCAATGGGTGAAGGTGTCTGAAGTATACACTGACTGAGAAGTACATTGGCTACCTGTGGTGTGTGCATATGATCAAATATTGTGCTATTACCAAAATGGGTGAAGTTCTGAAGCAAGCAATGATGTGAATGAACCTATGGGACATTATGTGATGCAAAGTAAGCCAGAAACAAGAGTTTAAATATTGTATGGTCTCATTTAGAAAATTCTTATAAGAAAATTGGTGCTTAGATTGTAAGCTCTTATAGGAGTCACATTTAGTCCAGAGCTGTAATTATTTTTCATAGATTTTGGGAAGCTGTGCTATATATGTATAACCTTGTATTTACTTGGAATTTGGGTACATGTGTGACACTCAGGCTTGAAAGACAATTATGCAAGTTTAAAAGACAGCATTGCCACATACAGAAACTGTAAAAGAAATTAAGAAAGACATCATGCTTCAACTAGAGATAAGAATGAAGCTTATTGTGTTGACACTAAAGTAAAAGAATACAGGGGTAAGGAAGACTGTCTATATTTTTGAATTTCACCTTCTTTATGAGACCAAAAAGGGAGATTTATTTTTTCCAAAACAAATTTTCTATAGGACATAATCTAACTTAACATTTAAACAACCCAAACACCTGGAGTTCAGAGTGGGAATGAGGGCTTGTAATACTGTATAGTTTAATGCAATGCCTGGATACATCCCAAACTATTTTGAGCAGATAATTTAAAAGTATTGGCAAAGTCCCTTGAAGGATGGAAGAAAATATACTGAACTATTAAATTTTAGCTCTTGGCAACCCTCTGACACTATCACCAACTGTAGGGACTCCCAAGTCAATAAGCCAAGACCTTGAGCTTGAGATTTGCTCTAGTAATATTTATTTATGTAGCAGTAAGCTAAGCTTAACTAGAGTTATGCCTAACAGCTACTTCCTAAAGACCTCTTTTGTTGCTTAGATGTGACCTTTCTGTCTTGCTAAGCCTAACTCTGCAAGTAAAATGAACACCCTTTCCCTTATGTAGGATATGACATCCAGGGGTGGGGGTCTCCCTGGCAATGTGAAATATGGCTCCCTGGGATGAGCCTGGCCTTGGCACAATGGGGTTGGCAATTCCTTTCTATCCAAAAGCAGGAAAAGAATTTTAACAAATAAGGTATCAGTGTCTGGGAGAGCTCAAATAGATTCAAGTGGTTACTCTGGTGGTTACTCCCATGCAAGTTTCAGCAAGATATTGCTATTTATCATGATTTGCCAAACGTTAACGAAAACCATTCTGCCAACCCTAAAAAAACACTTCTGGCTTTATCTGGGATCCTACAAATGTTCCATGCACTGTGATTACTTTCCAGGAATTTACAACATCCAGATTAGTTTCTAGGGCAGATAATTCCTGAGACCCAGAGGGGCACCCTCTCCAAAACATCAACTAGTTCTAGCCCCCGACCCACATATAATTGGCAGTCCTTTCCAACATGAAAAAATTAGAATGGATATAATCCAAATACCCCTAATGATTGGGAGAAAGATTAAATGAGAAGGCAGAGTTATAACAACAAAGATTGGATTCAACAAATGAGTATGACTGTTGATTCATTAAATTTACATTTTAGTCTCCAATATCATGGAACAGCTAGAAAGAAACCCCCAGATTTGTAATTTTAACCCATATCAAATTCTATAATCTGTTCTATAACTAATTGTTGTGGTGTGCTTTGAAATTTATTGCTCTTTTGTATATATGCTATTTTTCACAGTAGAACAAGCAAAAAAATAAAAAAATTTAAAAAAATGATCCATGTCAATTGCTAAGAAGATTGGGTGGAAGAATGCACTTGTATCACACAGACTATAGGTATGATTCTCTTTATATGGCCCCATTCTCCCTCAAAGGACTTTGAAATCTGTGATGATAGATGGAAGTTGGCTCAGGCACTCTAGAAAGGGATTAAGGTTCATACATCAAAATGAAATCCAGGTGAAAGCTTGAAGTGTGCATTTACTATTCTGTCATCAATGCTTTCTCATTTGTAGTGACTTGGTTTATTGTCACCTGGTGACAATTGCTGCAGTTGGAGTGGTCTGGGTTGGTGCCTTAAGCTAAGAGGTGGAGTACATATAATAAGGTAGAAACAACCATTTGTGCAGATTACATCAGGATGAAGTTTTGAAAATAATATACTAAATTATGGAACTAACATGGGTATTAAGGAGAGGAGTAGAGGAAGAAAAATATTGTGTGTCCTTACAGAATGATTTTTCAGGGCAGTTAAAAACCTATCAGATACAGCAAGAAGGCTTCCAGAATTCCTCAACTTGAGTAAATGGCAGTATGTCTGGCATTATTAGCAGGGAGGAAACTGTGATCAATGTTGTGAATGATTGTTCTATCAAAATGGCTCCCAAGTTTGCTTGTAATAATAGTACCCCAAAATACAATAGTATATATAACATAACTTAATAACATTGGCTTCAATTTAATACTTCTACACATTTGGAAATATATGTTGGGCTGCAGATTATACTGACTTTTGCTTGGATGTACAACTTAATTTACATAATCTTTCCCTCCTGACTAATATGCAGAGAAAAAGCCATCAAAAAGTATATGTGCCTGTGTGCTAAGGCAGGGGGAAATTTGTAAGAAACAAATATTTTCCTTGTTCTTTTTAATAAAATTTATTTTGAAATCACATGAAGTTGGAGTTTGCACCTGTGTGGATATGGGAAAAAGAATTTTCCATTCTCTTTAATGTTATCACTGGCTGGAGGGTTAAATCAAGAAATGAAGAAGGCATGGCAAGGTATTTACACACACATACAAAAACACACACCATTTACAGAAACATAGCTGTCTAATTTGCTGAAGTGTTCTTATGTGGTTAAATCACATTATATCTTAATGCCCACATTATAAATTCAGAGATCCTTCAGAGATTGTAAAATGAACTCAAGATGCACCTATGGACATATTAAGTTTTAGCCCAAATAGAAAAGTTTGTTCTTGGTATGGGGAGAGAAAGGATTTTAAACTAAATGGCACTGGAGTAGAAGAATGGACAAAATTATTTTGTGTGTATTTGGAACACAAAAAGAAAGTATTCATCATTAAGGGGAGCAAATATATATTAGTGTTCTGCCATGAGGTGTAAATATGAATATAGCCTATCATCTTTGGGCTTAGAATTGTTCATGAAAATCATTTACCTTTAAATGTTTTGGTTCCTCTATCATTTATGATATTAGTAATTTGTGTCTTCTCTATTATTTCTGGGTTAGGTCTAGCTAAAAGTTTATCAATTTTATTGAGATTTTCAAAAAACAGTTTAGTTTTAATTCTGTATTGCTTTCCTGCTTTTAATTACATTTGTTTCTGCACTATTATTTATTTCCTTCTGCTTTCTGTGAACTTAATTTTCTAGTTTCCCAAAGTGGAAGCATAGATTACTGATTCTAGATCTTTCTCCTTTTCACATATACACACAATGCTATAAATTTCATTCCATCTATTGCTTTCTTACATCTAAAGTATTTATTTATGTTGTTTCCTTCTTGTTTCTATCACTTCTCTTTCCCTTTAACTACTTGAATAGTTGTTCTCAAATATCATCAATCTTCCCTATTTTTTAATGAATTAATCTAATGTCTGTTCTAAGAAATACTTTGGACAGATTGTGAAATTTTTCTCCAATTGCTTCTCAAGAAACAGTAATTATTACTTTTATTCATCTTCATTATATAAGTTATAGGTAAGGGGATGTTTAAAATTTCACTTAAGTGGTCATTATTTTCTTCTCAAAGAAACAACACTTGGTTTTATCAATTCTCTCTATTGCTTTCTTGTTTTCCATTTCCCATATCTTCAAATTAAATGTTATTTTTGCTATTTCTGCCCTTTCTGCTTTTACAGGTTTTCAGTTGTCTTTTGTTTTAGCTCTTTCTTCCTTTTCAATACTGGCATTTAGGACTATAAATTTCCTTTTCAATACCACCTTGACTGCATCTGATAAGTTTTAATATGTTGTTTTCTCATTTTCATTTATCTCAAGATACTGATTTCTCTTGAAATTTCTTCTTTGGCACACTGACCATTAAGCAGTGTGTTGTTTAAATTCCATATATTTGTAAAAGTGCTGATTCTCCAATGGTTATTGATTTCCAGTTTCATTCCATTATGATTAGAGAAATTGCTTCATAAAATTTCCATCTTTTAAAGTATATTAAGAACTGTTTTGTGCCCTAGCATTTGGTTTATCAGGCAGAATGTTCCATAAAGATGAGAAGAAATTTTTTTTGCGTGGGCAGGCACCAGGAATTAAACCAGGGTTCCAGCATGGCAGACAAGAAATCTGCCTGCTGAGACACCGTGGCCCACCCAGATGAGAAGAATTTACATCCTTTTCTTTTTGGATGCAATATTCTATAAATATCTGTTAGGACTAATCCAGTTATCCAATAATTTAGCATCTCTATTACTTATTAATTCTCTATCTAGATGTTTCATCTATTGAGAGAGTGGTATGTTGAAGGTTCCCATTATTATTGTAGAAATGTCTATTACTCCCTTTTATTATTGTAGAAATGTCTATTACTCCCTTAAGTTTTGCCAGTGTTTGCCTCATGTACTTTAGAACACCTTGTTTAGGTGAATAAATATTGATGATAGTTATTTTTTTTGTTGGTGAATTTCCACTTTTATTAATACATAGTGTCCTTCTTTGGTCTTATAATAACTTTGCATTTAAAGTCTATTTTTATCTGATATTAGAATAGCTATCCCAACTTTACTTTTTTATTATTGCTTATGTGAAATATATTTTTCCACCCATTCACTTACAACCTACTTGTATTTTGTCCTTAAAATGAGTCACTTGTAAAGAGCAAAAGATGAATGATATTTTTTTCATTAATTCTACCTATCTGTCTTTTTATTGGGGAATTTAAACCGTTGACATTCAATATTATTACATAAAAACCATCCTTACTTCAACCATTTTTCCTTTGGCTTTGTTTGTCAGATCTACTATTTTATCTTTTTTTCTTTTTAGGAACACTTATTGATAAACATAATTCTGTACTCCCTCCAAGGCTCTCTCCTGCTTTTTTGGTAGCCAACCAAACTTCTTTTAGAATTTCTTACAGAGCAAGCCTTTTGATAAGAATGCCCTCAGCATTTGTTTAAATTTGTGAAAATGTTAAACTCCCCCTAACTTTCAAAAGACAATTTTGCAGGATAAGAATTCTTGATTGGCAATTTTTTTTCAGAATCTTATATATGCTATACCACTGCTTTCTTGCTTCCATGGTGTGCAATGAATGTTTAGTACTTAATCTTATATGACTTCCCTTTTATGTGGTGAATCGCTTTTCTTTTCCTCTTTTCAGGATTCTTTTCTTCTCTTCAGCATATGACAATCTGATTGGTATGTGTCTTGAGGTGGTTTTATTCTATTTGGAGTATATTGGCCATATGTGGTTTGCATATTTATGTCTTTTATGAGGGTTGGGAAATTTTCTGAGACAATCTTCTCAAATATTTGTGGCTCTTTACACTTCTCTTCTCCTTCTGGGACACCTACAATTACTATATTTGTTTAGTTCATGTCATCCATCATTTTTCTGAACTCCAATTCAAACTTTTCCATTTTTCCTCCATTTATTTTTTGTATATTTGAATTCGGTTTCTTTGTATTTTAGTTCACTTATTCTTTCTTTAGCCTCTTCAAATGTATTGTTCATCTCTACTATATTTTTAATTTGATCTACAGTATCTTTCATTTCTGAAAAAAATGCTATTTTTCTATTTATTTTTTTGCTGGTTGCCTGGCATCTGATTATATTTTATGAGATCATTTTGAAAGTGGATTTCCCTTGTTTGTGTAGGATCTTGTTATTCTTTAGCTTGAATTGAAGGTCTCTTTTTCACCTGGTGCAAAAGTACTGCACTTGGCTGGCAGTACTTGCCAGCCAAGCCATGCTGGTGGGTTTATGCTAGAGATACAATCCATTCTGGAAGGTTGTTAGAGGCTGGGCAAAATAAATCAGCTTCCCAGATTTCATTTTCCCAGTGTTTCCTGAAAATTGTGCTCTAGGGCCACCTATTCCCCACTACCATGCCTCTCCCTAACCACTTGGATAGGTAGGGTCAATATTAGGTAAGAGTCTATCAGACAGCCAGACTCAGAGGATGTTCCATTCTGACCTATTATTATTTCTGGATTAATCTGCTTCTCCCTGTTTTTCTGAGTGGTGGGTCTCTCTGTCTTTCCCAGGTCTAGGCATGATGGGAGCAGACAGCACCTAATATGGGGTATGGGCTATGTGCACCACAGCAGAGACTCTGCTTTCGGGTTCCATGAATCCGATTGTTCCCAGACTGAGAGATTCAAATACATTAGCCAACAACCATCCCAGCAGTGCCTTTTGTTTTGCTAGTGGGTAAAACCCAGGTCAATGTACACAAGCCAAACTATGGGGTGGGGGAAAGGCATGCACACTGCAATGCAGCTCACTCCATTGCCTTAATTCTTTTCCTGCATACAGTCAAGAAATGAGTGCCATATTCTCTCATGCAGAAATGATCCTAGCTGTGGGTCCCAGAGGGTCTCCCTCACTGTCCAGTCATGAGATCAACACTGCAATGTCCCCTTCTTCTCACGAGGGGAGGACACTCTAGTCCCCCTCAAACTTTGGTTCTCACAGCTGCCAGCTTCAGGGTTTGGGGTTGACATTGGGCAGCTCTACAGTGTCTCTTTAGGTATAAATAATGAGTCTGCTGACTCCTACTCTCCCATGTTGAATGACTGCTGCTTTACACAGCTTCTGCCAGTTTTTTATTTGTTTTATTGTGGAAAAGAGTTCTACCTGTCATCATTCCACCATCTTCCTGGAAGTCCATTGTTGTATTTTAATTCATGTATTTAGACAATTTACATTTAAACCAGTTACATTTTGTTGAATTTTACTCCTTATTTATCTCTGATGAACTTGCATTTCATACCTTTTATGCTCTTAAATTTTAATTCTATTCTATAATACTAACATGCTCACACACATACTTAGTGGATTTTTAGACCTTTAAAAAAGGACAATGCAAATCTATATTGTCTCCTTGGCACAGAAAATTGTTACTCTCACATGTTTGCATATTTTTAAATTAAATGTTATAAATACAAATTAGATACATTTATATTTGTAGTGATGTATAATTTCAACAAAGTATTGGAGAATGTAATTTACCAATTTCTATATAAGTTTCAAACTTTAAAAATATTATTCCACATTTTCCCCATCTGTAAACTTCAGACACCACTCTACATATGTTAACATTGCAATCAGTTTTAAAGACTAAACATAGATGTTTAGACATAAACATAACATGCTTAAACAAACTGAACATGTTATTACATATACATAATATTTATCAAATTCCAGATAATTTTGATAACAGCTTTTCTAAATGAAAGTATAAGTAAAACTATGCTTAGTTGCTTAAATTATATATTCAATGTTTTATTATGTTTATAGAGTTTTTGTTTGTTTGTTTGCTTTTGGGAGTGGCATGGTCCAGGAATTGAACTCAGGTCTCCTGGATGGAAGGTGAACATTCTACCATTGAACAACCCATGCACCCAAGTTTTTGGATATGACCCATATGTCACTGATATATTAGAATCCTCCATTAGAATCACAGTAGCAAATACAGTTCTACAGTAGAAAATGTGACCTTGTGGTTATAAGAAAATATATAGTAAAAAGTGAGATTGTGCTTTGATTGATACAACCAGTACTTGAGAATGTGTTAATGCATGTTGCCCTTTCTCAGTAAGAACTGAAGGAATAATTAGGTAAATAGTCTTTTGGAGACTTACATTTGAGTGTATGAAGTCACTCACTCCTGGGTAAGTAAATATCAGTTATGGCTCTCCATTTCCACATATAAGAAAGTGTAAATATTTGTTCCTTTTAATTGTGAAAACAGAATAAGGAAGTCAATTCTAACTGCAGTGGCAGCATTTCCTTTTGGAATATTTATGAGTTCAGGCCTTTGGGAGATGGGTATCTGAGATAAAAACCATACCATCCTTGTTCTGTTTGCTTTTAACATTAACTCTATTTGCTAGTGCTGTTTAGGGAAAGTACAATATCTGAAACACAGAATGAACATTCTCTATCTGGACTAATGGCTAGTAATAATTTCGTCAGCAACTACATGAGAAGCCTGTTAACTACCTCCCTCTTCTATGTGACAAGTACTTTAGTGGGTATAATTTTTCTTTTATTCTGATCCGATTGTTAACTTATGAGTTAAGATGAAAAATATTAGGCCCTAAAAATATTAATAATTATTAATTATAAATCAATTAATAGCAAAAGGTTCTAAGTTGTTTAACACCTACTTTAAGATCATTAAGTAGTGTTTTTTAGTGTAAGTTACAGAGAGGCAAAATATTAATTTTGTACATACTTTCCTAGCATGAGTTCAGAATGGTCTATTTTAAAAGGCTTAATTATTATTTTGTTCAGGAATGCTTCAGACTTTCAAACAGCTACTTAACATAGCTGTGTTTTATAACAGTAAGGTGTTGAGCATACTGTAAGCAATGAATTAAAAAGTTGAAAATAGCAAAGTTTACTTTAGTTATAAGCAGGAAGTACTAAAAGATTCAAGGAAAATAAGCTAATAATTTAAAAATTTCCCAAAATATTAAATTAAAAGTAATGAATATTATTTTTAATTTAGGAAACATAATATTTGATCAATTTTTCTTATAATTAAAATATATTAAATGTTAAGTTATTGTAAATTAAAGGATTGCTTCATAAGGAATATTATTTCAGCATCATAAAGGTTTCTTAGTGTTCAGAGCTGTAAATAGTAGAACAAAATGGAGATTTGATAATGCTCAAAAGGACATGCATTAGGAATGGATGGTTTTAGAGGTTTTCTTCCAATAGGATAAAAACAAATATTTTCTCCCACCAAACCCAGTGACAGTAGTTCAAAATAAGTTGACTTATTTTTCACCACACTATACAAAGTATAGAGTTAAGAGACACAAAAAGAGAATGCATGATTTTGGAAGAAAAGTTAAAAATACTGGGGCCAATAGAGAAGAAATAAAGCACACCTTAAAGAGATTACAAGCCTAAACTGAAGGAGCATTGAAATAGCATTTGTTCAATAAAGTGACAAAGACTTGTAGCAAATACTTAGTACTGCTAACTCTGTACTTTTAAAAGAGCAGGATTCTACTGATTTCAGTATTTTAGACTAAATTTGTCCATCTGAATTTTTAAACAATTATATCATAGCCATAATTTTGCAATCAGTTGAATTAATTAAATTATTAAATAGATAAAGATGGGCAATTGTGAGACAGAAAAGACATATCCCAGATATTTAGAAATAAAGTTCAACACTAAATTAGAAAATTAGAGTGCCACCATTTGAGTGTAAATATATATGCTTTTCCAATCCTGTTTCATATTTTTCATTCCAAAGAGTTGGAAAATTTTAAATTATATGAACTTGTTTAATTTTGTGCGGTATTTAGAAAAGTAAACTTGGGAGGTGGTTAGAATATACCAGTAAATGTCCATTACAGAGTCAGAAAGGGGTGATTAGAATTTATTATCCAGACAAGGAAATAAATACATTTATAGGGAAAAATACACCCATTTCATTTCTTTATATTGCATAGTAGTATTATGTCAAATTAAAAGTCAATTATATATGTGCATATATATTTTAACAGTACATGAATTTACCCCATAAGTGTGAAAACTAAGAAATGAGTGGATATGAAAATGTAAAGTGAGAGAGAGGGGAAGCATAGCTTGAAGAATAATGTTAGGAATAGAACATTTAATCACTTATAAACAATCTAAAGATCTCAGGAAATTTATGAGAAGTTTATTGTAGGAGGAAAGCAAATTTAAAGCAAATTGGAGAGAAGAATGTTGAATATTTCATTAGGTTTCTTTATCAGGCAGAAAAAATAAGCTAATTAGTCAAATAATCAATTGGTTGACAAAAATTTGTAAAGCAAAATAGAAATATTGTTTGGTAGAGACAAATAGTGTAGTCTGTATCTTTTCTTTTATTTCCCATCACATGTAAATCAAAATCTTTCTATCTAAACACATGGTGTTTCATCATATTAATTTGGTGGTAGTGTGTACTACAGTTAAGTATTGGCTCATATGCCTGACTGGCATCCTACATCTTAGATTCTTATAAGAGCAGAAAACTTGCTAAATCGGAATACATTGGGAATGTTTGACCAATAAACTGGATTTTTTATGAATGGAAGGAATTTGTTGTTAAACCTCTTAGTGTTTTTACACACAAATAAAACACATGCACACAGACATGGAAACCATATATTGATGAATGCATACTAAGTATTAAATAGGTACCCTTGGCATCCTGGATAGCTTCAACAATACTTTATTTTTCTTTATTAATGCAGAATTTAAAGAATGAACAATACTTCGGTGCTGACAAAATTTCTTCTCTTGGGTTTTTCTGGCCCATGGAAACTTCAGTTATTGCAAGCTTCAATTTTTATACTTCTATACCTAACAGCCTTGATGGGGAACTGCCTGATCATCACTGTAACCTCCCTAGACAAACACCTCCACACACTTATGTACTTCTTCTTAAGAAATCTGTCCCTGTTTCATCTTTGCATCATTTCTGCAGTTGTACCAAAAACTGTTGTTAACTCATTGACTAACAACAACTCCATCTCACTATTTGAATGTGTTAATCAGGTATTTCTGGTAGTTTATTCAGCAGCTGCAGAATTGTTCCTCCTCACAGTAATGTCCATTGACCACTATGCTGCACTTTGCCATCCCCTGCATTATGACATCATCATGAACAGGGGTACATGTGTAAGGATGGCAGTCATGTCTTGGTTCAGCCGTGGATTTGTGTCTCATCTACATACAGTAGGTACCTTTTTCTTTATCATATTGTGGACTCAATGAAATTCAATAGTCTTTCTGTGATATTCCCCAATTGCTAACTGTTTCTTGTTCAGAGCATATAACTACAGAATTTGTGCTCATTTTCATTAATGTAGTACTTGATTTATGCTGTTTTATCTTCATCCTAATCCCATACATCTAAATCTTCTCCACTATCAGATTCTCCACATGTCCTCTGTGCAAGGACAGTCAAAAGCCTATTCCACTTGCTTCCTACACCTGGCAGTTGTTGCACTTTTCTTCTCTACTGCTTTCATTTCTTACCTGAAACCCATTTTGGGGTCTACATCATTCACTGACCTCATCAGCTTTCTATATTTTATTGCCTCCTTCCCTTAATCCCATCATTACAGCCTGAGAAATAAGGCCATGATGACAGGTTTGGAGAAGTTGATTATTAGAAAGCTATTGATAAAGGAGAATATTCTTGTATTTCTTCAAGAGCAGAGGCATTCACCTCCTAATATTTGTTTAAGTAAAGAGTCAATGTAAGCTGGTCTCATCAACTCTGATTATCTCCAGCATTTTTTTAAATATGGTGCTGTTCCTTGGCCAAAGTGGCAGTAGTATACTAAATAGTTACTAATGAAGTCATGTTTGGGTCTGAAATATAACAGTTTCTGAGCTGCAGTACATAATCTGGTTGTTTGAATTATGTAACTCAATGTCAGAATTCTTAATTTTAATCTGTTCCCCTGCATTTTAATTTATTTGTATTCTATTTACAAATATTCTTTTAAAATATGTTCAGGCATGGTAAATGGAATTACAGCAAATCTTAATCCATATTACTGGAGGCTTTATAAAGAGAATGACATAGAAAGAAGCTAGAATTTAGCAGAAATCAGAGGAAAGTAGACACATGGATATAGAGATTGCAGTTTGATGATGGGAAAAAGTAGTGCAAACCAAAGAAGCTGAAGAGTACAGCCAACCAGTACCAGAATGTGAAAGAATTTTGGGAGAAAGAATGTTTGATGATGTCTTAATTTTGGACTTCTAGCTCCCCAAATCAAGATGCATTAAATTCTTCTTCCAGCCAGCCAATGGATTTGTTGTTAGTGATAGCATCTTGGCCCACTAATACACACACATATACACATAGCACATTAATCTTTAATATAACTACATAAAAATGTGCACATTGATATTTTGCATGTGGGCTTTGTCAGGCAATCTGGGTTTCTGGTTATTGCCTACTCACAAATCATCATGTTTCCTAAGTGACTAGAGAGTAACAAAAGCCTCCTCTTCAAATAAGACTGTGGATTCCCTGTTTCCAAATAATTCCAAGGCATTGTGGTTTGTTTCCCTGAGGGTAAGCCTGAGTAACTGAAAAAGTTCTTGAGAATCTGTTCCTGTGCATTCTCAATTTCCATAATATTGCATGAAGCTTTCTTGATCCTGCTGCACTATATCTTTCTCTTGTAACAAATATTTCCTAAGTACACATTGATAGAATGCAGTGAGTTATTTCTGTTGTCTAAATTAACATAACTGGCATAACTCTTAATTTACTTTAACTGAAACAGTGTATTCATAAATATCATTAAAAAAACATAATAAGGAAACAGACTTCTTGTTGAAAAATTTCACATCCTAATAGTTATGGAAATAGTCACCATTAGATAGTCGATGCTTTTAAATTCACTACACTCATGCATTTAGATATTCTCAATATTTATGAGATATAGAAAGGTTATCATTTTTTAAAAGATTTCTAATTGGGGAAATATTTATTTAGTTTTCAATTGAATCCAACTATCTATTTCTTCCTCATTTCAAAAGATACTATTCTTAATTCTCTATTCTCACTGAACAGTACAAGGAAACTGATTTATATGGATTATTTTTTACTTTGCTTGTCAGTATTCCTTTTTGGCACTATAACAGAGCACAAACAAATGTAATTATATTTAATGAATCTTTATTTAATACTTTCTTACTTTCTGATATATTATAATGTAGCTAGAAGCGAATAACTATAACTATTGTAACTCACTGAACTGTAACCCAGATACCTTATTTCTTTCATGCTGATATTATGTTTTAAAACTGTATAATCTTCACCCTGTAACTGGACAGTAACAAAACAATTCATGCCAACCCCACTGTATCACCTTACCTTGATTTTCAACCCTGAAGATGGGTGCCCTTGCACATAGCCTTTATATGTAGACCTTTTGTTACTTAACATGAGTCAACCCAGAACTGACCACGCTAATTCCTAAGTTATCTTGCTAGACCAAGGCAGTTCTAATCAGAGTTGGTCTCCCTAACCTGTACAGTAGCATAAACCTTAAAATTAAAATAAACTAAGCATATAGTCAATCTGCACATGTTCAGTGATTAGACTATTTCAAACCTTCTTACCTCAAGCCAGCTTGTTCATTATCCTAAGACCTGCAATTGTTTGTTTGAATGTTATAAAACCTTGAAAGTTTGTCCAGTTCAGGGATACAGATTTGAGGACTGTCCTCTCATCTCCACAACGCTAGCCTTTGATGAATAAACTCTTTTTCTGTCCCTTCCCACACATTTTCATCTTTCCTCTCTTCCAGCTGTTTACAGTTTTAAGACTCTGACAACAACTGACAGTGAGAATTTGAAAATGTCCTTTGTGTCAATCTTTGTAGCATTCTGTACTTATCTGAGATTCTCCATTGTTGGCAACATGTGTAGATGTGTTGAAAACAGGAAATACCAAACATTAGCTTTCCTACTTGAAACCTTATAGCTAATGACTTCTCTATGAGGACTACAATTAATACATTTTGATTGCCCCTTACCCAATTTTCATTAATACTTTTGCATTATCACTTTTTATTGTTTAGCACATGAGAATTTTATTTTACATTTGAGTCTCTGCAATATGAATATCTCTTGCTATCATTGGCATTTTAGCAATGTGTCATGGCTTAATTTGCAAAGTTTGATGTGTCTTACAATTGATAGCACCTTAGATTCTGTGAAAGGGATTATCTGAATTTCTAATACTTTCATTACAGCACTTTAGAGAATCAAATGTAAATTAGTGTTACCACAGGAAATGTAAAAAGAAGAACTAACTCTAGTTTTTCTAATTATGTGGGTAACAGTGGGCAGCAGCAAAAGTCACTGGACTAGTATTTTAGTGAGGGATTATTTGGTTGCCAGAAAAAAATTAATTTAAGAATGAAGGAAGTAAGTACTTGGCTAATGAGAGGGAAGGGTAAGGGACAAGTTGTGTATGAGTATTTTTCTTTTTATTTATTCTTCTGGAATGATGGAAATGTTCTAAAAAAGATCATGCCAATGAATACACAACCATGTGATGATATTGTGAGCCATTTATTGTACACTATGTATAGAATGCTTGTATTTTAAGAACATTGTGTTTATATGTTGTTTTATCAATAAAAGTATTAAAAATGAAAAGATTAAATATATGAAAAATCAATGGATTGTATGCATGTGATTATACTTCTGAGTATTATCTTCAACTGATCTATTTGTCTGTCTTATTTAACAACATTTTGTCTCAATTATTATATCTGTAAATAATTAGTATTAAAATAAATTAGTGTAAGTGTGCAAAAAAATCAACTAGTATGACTCCTGTATATTTTATTCTTTCTTAGATTTTTTCTTTTCTAGGTTGTTTTAGCAATTCAAGGAATTTTCATTTGCATAGACATTTTAGATTTAAATGATCAATTTGTACAATATGACCTGTGTTTTGTTCTTTGGGATGGTGTTGGATATATCCAATTAAATTACATCTTAACTGTATTAATTCTTTCAGCACACTAATATAGTATATCTCTCCATTTCTGTAAATATAATTTAAATTCTCTCAGAAATGTTTAGTAGTTTTTACTGTACACCTCATGTTACATTTATTCATTTATATTATAAATTTTGCTGATATTATAAATGCTATTTTCATTTCTCAAATTTTTCTGCTTGTACATAGAAGTACAACTGATGTGTGTACAATGATATATCTTTTCATCATTGTTATTATTAATTCCTGTGGCTTTCTTTTTTGTTTTATTTCTTAAGATTTTTCTATATAAGTAGTTTGTCATGTGAAAATTAATATAGTTTTAATTCTGCCTAAAAAAAAGAATGAAGGAAGTGACCATAAGTGATTAAAGCATCATATGGAAACCAAGGGCAGAAAGCAGAATTCATTGTAATGAATTACTAATACACATGTAACTAAGGAATCAGGAATTAAATGAAGATTTTAATTACTGAATGATTATATAAATGTTTCTTTTGCATTTTGGGATTTTGGAATGAACAGGAGAGAATACCTGGAAGCACTGAACTGTAATTAAGCTGTGTGGACAACTGGAAGGATTATAAAAGTCCTTATCTTTTATTTGGTGCCTGTGTGGCTCTGAGCTGTAATGCCCTTTATCTGGTTATTTCCTTATATGTATTAACTAGCCTCAATCCCTTACACTGGCAAATCATTTCTACTAGGCTTTACCATTAAAAAATAGATAGCTCTGCCTTCTTATATTAACCTATGCTAATAATGTTTTCTTTTCAGCTCCTCTTTTCTCTGCCATTGAAAGATATATAGCTCCTTTCCATTTGTGTTAACTTTAACAATGTTTTCTTTTCTGCTTTGAACTTACAATTAACACTATTTTCTTGTCTGTTTTGAATTTACTATCTGAAATGACTTCATCTCCCCTTGCTAGAACTCTTAAGAACCTCAAATCCCCTTTTTTTAAGGGGATAGATTTTTGGCCATTAGGCTGTCTGCTCTCCTACTACATATGCAGTAATAAACTCTTTCTCTCTTTGAAACCCTCATGTCTCAGGAACGGATTATTGAGCATATTAGGCAGAAGAATCCATGGTCTTTGTCTGGTGACAACTTGGTGACTCTGCCAGGATGAATGCCCAAATCTCTGGAGCCCCAGCAGAGCAGGTGAGCCAGGTAACTGAGCCTTTGGTGACTGCTGGACTGAATTTAGTCTAGAGGCTCAGCCACCAGGGTTTCTCTGTTTTGCCAGCACTCCAGAGACTTTTGGTGCCTTAAGCAAACTTCAAAGAGAGAAACCATTTCCAGTTCCAAGTAAGGACATCTGACTGGGTGAGTGGATCTTCAGGGTAAAAGTGGATTGCCGAGTAAATAGGTTCAACTCCCCTTGATCTAAGCCAGGGTAATGCTTCCAGAAGCTCTAATCTTCTAAACCCTCTGATTTTGGGTACCATACTATACAGGCTTTGCTGACTGGGTGAGTGGATTATCAGGGTAAAAGTGGATCAGGGAGTACATAGGGGGTTTGAGTCCCCTTGACCTAGTGTGAAGGGTCACACTTCCAGAATGATCCCTTTTGTGCTGACCCCTACACCTGCTGATTTTGTAAATCTTGTAATGTACAAGATTTAGAGCACTGACATAATGCAACAATTACCTGGTATTTAATGACATTAAATAAGCCTGTTTAAGTGTTAGCCAGCATAATACCTAGGTATTTGTTAATTGCTAAATTGGTTTAATGAGTGTTTTATGTCTGTTTAATTGTTAACTGATGTATTTGGTATGTTTTGTCCAGGGTTTGAGTAGAATCTGTTGATTATACACTTAACAATGAGTAAATCCCACAATTAATTGGTATTTAATAAAGTTAGGTAAGTATGTTTAAATGGTAGCCAGTGCATTACCTGGGTATAGTAAAAGTTGATGGCTGTTTAATTGTTAATCGATGTTTTAAATGTTTTATGTCTCTTAGCTGGTATGTTCAGTCTAGTTATTAATTGGATGTTCCTCCATTTGTATTGGTCAAATGTTCATAAGTGGTTACTGAATATGGAAGTTTTTTTAAAAAAGGAAACCTTTAGGCTATATTGAAAATTAAAGAGATTTTGATTATGAGTCTATAAAATGTTTTATTTATGTAACATAATTGTCAGGTCTCAGAAAAAGAGCTTTACATATAAAAGGGACTTTTTGACTCAGGTGCCCCTCAGCTTCATTTGTCAGAACCTGATGTGGCAGCAAGATGAACAACTACCAGATATGCCAGCACAGCACCCACAAAAAGCAAATGATGCAAGACCAGATTTGATAAACAGGCATGCAGTCAAGGCCTATTCCTGCTTGATAACCCTCCCTTCCTGATGTAGCTTTTCCTTTAGAAACACAACTCTCAGAAAGAATGCTGGAGCCATTTTTTTTCCCTTTCACTGGCAGGTTTCACTGGTTCCAACCTGCTTTCTTCCTTCAATAAATTTGTTAAACTTTGACTTACAGTCCTGTGGGAATTCCTTAATTGTTCAGACCCAACATAATAGTGCTGAAACCCAGGAACACAGTTTTGGCTGAAGCTTGAATCTCCCAACCCCCCAGGGCAATGGGACAGCCTTCCAGTCAATTCTATTCAGAAGTCCTACTGAGGTTTGAGTTTTGCATCCCATTGGGTGACAGAAGAGTTTCCCAATTGACTCCATTCCCCAAACCGCATGGTTGTTCAAGTTCCCACACACTCAATGGCTTGAGTCCATCAGCTCAGACTATCCTGACATGATGCTTGCTCACAATCATGGCTCTCAAACATCGACAACTAATTCAGCCCCAGCTAAGTGATCCCTTTCTACCCATGTTCTCCCCTCCAGGAGTTTTGTCTAGTATTCTGGGGACACCTCAGCCTGCCCCAGCATGGTGCCCCAATCCACTTTAACACAGCATCCTTGCTTTACTATTTTAAATGATTCATAAGTGGTTACTGAATATGGAAGTTTTTTTAAAAAGGACTCTTAATTCATTTAAAAATGAATCTGGTCTCATCTCCCCTTGCTAGAATCTTTAAGAACATTGAATCCTGTTTGTTTGGGGACACAGATTTTGGGTCGTTAGGCTGTCTGCTCTCCTGCTACGTGTAGTAATAAACTATTTCTGTCTTTGAAACCCCAGTGTCTCTGGAATTGGTTATTGAGCATGTTGGGTGAAGATTTCATGACCTTTGTCCTGTAATACTGCAAATTGGACTGCATAGTATACCCTGCTGGATAGGCAGAATTCAGCACACCAGAAAAACCTTGAGGATAATCTTCTTATGTAGGAATAAAATCATAGGTTTTATCAATTATCAGTAAAATGATTTAATTTCCTTCACCATGGCAGTCTTGCTCTGCAGAGTTGTTATCTCTGTGTGGAGCATCCTTATGTTCTATGGCCTTTGATACTGTTAATGAATGCATGTCTGTCCAAACATTGTCTCCAGTGTGAGGATAAATGGTAAGGGCCCTGTCACTTCCTCCATTTTGATAGCAATTCACTGCACATAGCATGCACATGTCAGGATAGAAGTTAAAGGTCAAGAATATAACTCTTCTCCCCTCCTCACTCCAAATCCTACAAGAGTCTACTGAACCCTATTGTAGCCAAATCTCATGGGAATCTGTTAAACTTTATAAGCTGTCCTTTTGGTATGCCCCTTCTTTTTTCTCTTACTTTTCTCTCTTACTTATATGAACTATTGACAACCAACACAGGAGATAAATAAACTAACTTCAGTTTTTCTGCAAAACAGGAGAGCATTAGATGAACTCACCTGTGCAATTATAACTGAGGCCTGTTGTTTCTATGTTAATAAAATCTTAAAATTTTAAAAGAAAATATAGAAATAATTTTAAAAGTCTGGGATGCTAATTATGGGAACAAATCATGGTTATCTTCATTTCTTTCCTATTTTACTTCACTACTAAAATCATTTTTGTATCCCTTATAATGTCATTACTAATATTGTTTTTAGTTCTTTTCTTTGGCCCTTGTCTCTTACAGTTCCTCTCCCAGTCAATAACTTGAGACTTGAGTTGCCCAGTCAATAACTCTAGAATACAAAAAAGGAGGAGAAACAACTTTTTCCCCTGTTCAATGGCACCTCCACTCACCCCCCAAATTTTTCCCCTTAGGATGCCTCATTTAAGCCAGAAGCAGTTACAGAAAATGGACCATAACCCCATTTACCCTATTTCCAAAAAGAACAGAATGTTAAGCCTGGGGGACAGGACCCCTTCTCCCCAGGATGTAACCTACCCCTGACAAATATTTCAAAGAGCCTCTCTAACCCCAAACCATGCCAGCCTGGTGTCTCTTTCACCATCAATCAGCTGCCCTCTTGCCATAACCTCTGATTACTCAGCCTCCACTCTCTTGCAAATGCATTCTTGAGTAAATTCCCTTTACTTGCTATATACTCTTGGCATTTACAACCCTACATGCCTAAGGCACCATTTAAATTTTAAACTTTACCAAGGGAAAGCTATCAATTCCTAACCTAGCCCCCTATTTATGAAAACTAGCCAATAGAGACCTGCCTAATCATTGCCCCCCCCAATTCCCTAAACCTAATCTTTAAAAGGCCTATACCCCACCATCTTGGGGCAGCCATTTCTCACTCTTGAAATGTTGCTCAGATGGCTCTGTTTCTCTCTGAAATAAAGCCTTGGCCCAAATTCCTTTGTCCCACCTCATTCCTGGTGAGTTTGTCTTTCACTCACATGCCATAAAATGTATGTAATTCAGTGGCTTTCATACATTTACAAAGCTGTGAAACAGCATACAGAAACGTTTTTTTTTTTACTTTTTCAGATCTCTAGAATGTTAGGCAAATACAGCTTAATATTTTTAACTCTATGGAGAAGAACAATAGTTAATCTTGTAAATATATCATGTCCCTTTTATAAATTATTTATTTTTCAAAGGTATACTTCAATTCAAAGGAATATTGCAATTTTCAAACGTAGCAATGATTATGCCAAAGTCTTATCTGTAGAGGATATGAGTTAGCATGTTGTGACTGCTTCCTTAATATATCCTTGTGCCCTGATGTGATTGTTTGAAGGGATTTATATACCCTAGGAAAGCCATGTTTTAACCCTAATCAATCTTGTTAGGGCAACAGTTTCTTCTAATTTATATTCAGTACTATAGGTTGGAAAATTTATTAGATTATCTCCATGGAGACATGACTCAGTCAATTTTGGGTATTAAACATGATTAGATGGAGAGGTGTCTCCATCCATTCTAAGTCAGTCTTGATTAGTTTACTGGAATCATATAAAAGAGGAGACATTTTCGAGAGAGTCCTTTTTGAGAATGAGGGGGGAGAGCCACAGAACCACAACAGAAAGAAGAGAGAACCACAGAGTCCACCAGCCAGTCACCTTTGGAGATGAAGGAGGAAATGCCTCCTGGGGAGCCTCATGAAGCTAGAGGCCCAGAGAAGAAACTAATAGATGCCATGCTCACCATGATCCTTTCCACTTGAAAGAGAAACACTGAACTCCATTGGCCTTTTTTAATCAAGGTATCTTTCCCTAGATGCCTTAGATTGGACATTTCTATAGAATTGCTTTAATTATGACGTTTTCATGGTCTTAGAACTGTAAACTTGTAATTCATTAAATGCCCATTTTAAAGAGCCATTCCATTTCTGGTATACTGCATTCTGGTAACTAGAAAACTAGAACACCTGGGCTCTATGAATATGACTAGCAACTAACTTTGAAGATTACTCTTTTCCAAAGTGAGTGTCATCCCAACTGAAAAATCAAGACTTCCAAAGGATGGATACACAAATTTCTCAGGATAAAGAAACTTAGAACAGTGATGAAGGAAACTCATAGAAGTGATTTACTTGTGCTGCACAACTTCAGGCTCTACTTAAACAATTCCCAATTATTTTCAGTATATTCCAATTTGAAGAGTACTTTTGGTGAATGATTTGGAAACACTGTTGAAAGGAAGGTAGATAGTGTATTTGAAAGTGAATGTATGCTCCACTCTTGGTGTAAAGTATGAACAACAAGATTGCCCTTTCAAAGAGATTGACCAAAAAATATTTCATGTTTTCCCAAGTAAGTGGGCCTTTCAAAGAACAAATGGAAGATAGCAAGGTCTTTTAACCCTTAGCTGTAAAGATACCAAAAATGCACAAATGCTTTGGGGAAAACCTTTAAGGTAGAAATAAAAGTGGTTTATTCCTGATTTTCTCCACACTAGAGAATTTCTCAAATCTGTGTAGCACAACAAGTGCAGGCAAAGAAATGAACCCTGCAATAATGGAGATAATAATTAAAATCAGTAAAATTCAGGATTCAGTTTCTGAAAATGTCTCTGTGATATATCTTTTCAAACTCTGAAACTTAGAATTCTAATAACTTGGAGGAGTCCTAGAGGCCAGAGGATGTGAGGGTGGGGTGGAGAAGAGATTTTGTGTTCAGGAAGGGTATTAGAAAGTATATGGATAGCTACTGTCCAAGTCTGTTTATGAGATTTGACATTTTACCTTATTCTCACATTATTATAACAGAAATGTATTTTTAATCAAAACCCGTGTTTTTATCTTGAGTAAATGTGTGTATAGTACATACCTCAGAAAAAATGAATGGGAAAATTTTAGTTAACCATTTTACAATTTATGTCATTTAAGACTAAGGTCCGGATTTCCTTATGTTTAATAAAAATTTCCACACTTTCTTGATGTGTCAATATAACCATTGATCTTGATGCCTCAGTATCTTAATATATTGAGCTTTGATTATCTTATGTAGAGAGGCTAAAAACTGATCTAAATAACCATTGATGTTTCATTTTATTTTACATACAAGGATGTAAGAAGTCCATTGGATGTAAAAGATCTTTAAATTTACTTGCCATTAATCTTTATTCTTTTCAACCATTGTATTTTACACTCCACCAAAAACCACCACCATCTTCCATGCCAACTATAACACATATATAATTCTTTCCAATTTCTGAATTCTTCTGCATGTTTTCTTCTCTGCATATTTGTTTTATTTTTGCTTTCAAGAATGTGTCCTCTAATTTCCATCCCTTTTATCTCTGCTTTGAAACAAATTATAATATAATGTAGAATGCAATAAGTGCTAAATGATACTTCAAGAATATCCTTCTGGAATACAAGAGGATGACTAATGAAATAAAAAAGATATAGGGGTAATTATTTTTGCTGAGGAGATTATAAAAACCAGGTCTTGGTTGTTTAAGGATTCTATTACTGATGAATGAACACTATATACAAAGTGTTCATCCCTACCTATATACAAAGGTAGGGATGAACAGGATGAGTCATAAATACTAGAAAGCTTTCATGAATTAGTGGATGTGTTAGAAATTTAGTATTTGGGATCTTATTTAATAATTCAAACATCTTTCAATTTAGATATTATCTAATTGATAGATACAAAACTGTGGATCATGATTCATAAGCTTGATTTAACTTATGTCAGAATTGGAATTTGAAAGCCATTAATTACCAAAAATTCATGCTTTTTTCCCCATGTTGGTTTGGCATAGTATGTACCACAGAAAAACATGTACTTACTCTTAATACATTCCTGTTCGTATGAACCCATTTTAAGCAGGACTTTTAATGAGGTTACTTCAGTTAAAGTATGATACACCTCATTCAGGATAGGTCCTAATCCTATTACTGGGTTCCTTTATAAGAGAATGCAATTCAGACACACAGCTAATAAAACTACAGTAGGAGCAGCCAAAAGGTGAACATGAATGGAACCTAGAAGAGAGGGGAAAAACTGGGAGACACCAACATATGCCTTGCCATGTGAAAAGGTAAGGACCAAACTCACAAACAACCAGCCCAGAATGCTCAGAATGTTTTTGGGAGAAAGCATTGCCCTGTTGATGACTTGATTTGGACATTTTTCTAACTTCAAAACCTTGAGCCATTAAATTCCCATTGTCAAAGCCATCGCTTTGCAGGCTTTTAGCTAGAGCAGCCTAAGAAATTAGAACATTTCCTAATACAAAGATGCTTACAAATATCATATAAATTTAAGATTTTACATACAAAATGATGAGTAATATGTTCAACCTGAGGATAACATGGGTAAGTATCTAAGATTGGAAAGGGGAGATACATTGAACTAGAACCAGGAACCCGACCTAGGTTAATATTTTGAAATTAATGTCTATTTCTATAAGTAATGAGGCATAAGAGTTTACAGACTCAACATATATAGGGCCTCTATTTTAAAAAGACTATATTTGGCAAAGTGAAAAATGGTTTGGAGCAGAAAAACACTAGGAATTGCTAGTTAAGTTCACTGCAACAATCTATGCAAGAGGAAATTAGGTCCTAGGCTAGGAAAGGGTGGTATAAATGTAAAGCAGAAGAGCATGAGACATTGATATAGGAGATTAATTTGAACATTTATTGAATGTGGATCTTTTGGGAAAGAGATGAACCAATGATAATGGTAAGAAAATATTTTAAGTCTATAGTACTGGGCAAGATGTGTTGATTTTATCAAGGAGGTTAATATCAACAAATATAGATTTTGGAGCCTAAGTTTAAAAGAACTCTAGGAAACCTGGAGTCAAATTCCAAATGTAATAAAAGGCTTATTAATTGCCAATAAGAAATGTACTTTAATTGTAATAAGAGAGAATAGGTTTTGATCAAGATGGCTTGACTAAAAGTATAAATAAAAATGAATTTGTGGTATCTCATTTTTGAAAACAAACAGATCCAATACTATATCTTGATGTTATATTATCTTAGGATAAAAGGTTTATACAGATAATAATGAAATGCTGCATGATGTATATTTTAGATTAACACTAATTCTAGCAATACTAAGTTTGGACAATATTGTTTGAGATTCTCTATGTAAACAATTCAACATTGTTTGAATGGGGTAGTGAGGTGGAGTGAAGGGTCAAGTTGGTAATAGATGCATTTGAAATGCTTTGACAGGGAAAAAACTTCAAAATTTGCTCTTGAAATTTATATATTTTTTGCTTTCATCCTGATAATCCCTCTCCATATGTGTAAACAGTAAATTAACTGCACCATTCAAATCTCAGCTCCTTCTATCCTCAGGGTATTCATTATTTTAAATTGCAATTTATTAAGCACAGCAAATGCTTCATTGTCTCTCTCTAGAGTTCATAAGAAACTATTCTGGTAATAGATAATTGTAGAAACTAATAATTGAATCTAACTGAAGTTACTAGATAAAGAACACACCTGAAAAGGCACAATAAAAGTGCTGTTAGCAATTAATTTGGCTGCCCATTTATGTACATCAATAAATGTTGGTATATAGTTATTTTGTGTCATTGATTTATAACTGAAAGAATACATTAATTCTGTAAATAATTTTATAATATATTCTATTTGCACTAGAATAATTCTTGGTGTGGATATTATATAATATTGTTATAAGGATTATATTTAAAAATTAGTGATCAACACAGTGGCCAGGTAGTTTCCTTTTCTATTTGTGAGAAGTATCAGTAAAAAAAAAAATTAAAATTTTTAACAGTTTAGTAATATTTTCCCAAACATCTTGAAACAGAGATTTTATGACTGTAGGAGAAAAATGTCACAGTCATTCCTTTTAAAATATTTATGATAAAAGCTTGACTAAGAATTGATAAGAAACTCCCTGGAATATATGAGATATTTCTATACATATAATTTCAAATTTAAATTTGGAGTTGTCACTTAATTATTCATTGCTTTTAATGTAATATCTGCTAGAGGAATCTGAAAACAAAATATGTTAATGATGCTTTTTGGCAAATTATTTTCCTAAACATTTATTTTGGCTCCAATGACAGCTAAAGTCTATGGATAGTGTATTAGTTTGCTAATGCTGCTGGAATGCAATATACCACAAATGGAATGGATTTGAAAAGGGAATTTATTAAGTTACAAGTTTGCAATTCTAAGGTCATAAATATGTCCAAGCTAAGGCATCCAGAGAAAGATACCTTGACTCAAGAAAGGACAATTGGGAAGGCACATGACTGACATATGCTGGCCCTTGTTCCTGGTTCCATTGCTTTCAGCTTCTGATGACAGCAATTTTCTCTCTAATCATCAGTAGGCCTTCACTTAACTCCTCTGGGATACAAGGGTAGGTTCTGGTTTACTTGTCATCTTATGGGAAGGGAAGTCTCATGGTGACATCTGCAGTTCTAAATACCTGTGACTAGGCAGATGCTCTCTCTGTCAGCACTCCAAGCCTCTTCATATTTCTGGGTCTCTTGTTGGCTCTGTAGCAACTGTGTTTTCAGCAAAATATCTCCCCTTTCAAAGGACTCCAGTAAACTAATCAAGACCCACCTGAAATGAGCAGAGTCACATCTCTATCTAATTAAAAGCTGTACTCAAAATTGCGTGGGTACATCTACATGGAACCAATCAAATCAAAAGTCACACCCACAACTGGATGGGTCAATCTCCATGGAAACGATCTAACCAAAAGTTTCTAACCTTCAATGGTGAATCAGTATTAAAGGACATGACTTTTCTGGTGCACACAACAGTTTCAAAACCAGCACAGATAGTACTTTCTTATGTGATTTATTTTTCATGATCTTCCAAAAAGGCCACATTGGTAAAAAAGAAATGTTTTTAATCCCATCCCTTTGGTTTTGCATTAACTGTGAACTCACATTCAATATCACTCTTCTCTTTTACTACTATTATCCTGAAAGTTGGAATAGAGAATTGATCATTTATTTCTATAATTAAGAGACATGAAGAAAAATCCAGTATAGTTCATTGCATTGATTGATATAACAAATAATTGAAGATATTTAGCCTAATAGGGTAACAGAAGTATACATCAATCCTGACACAATTATTCATTGCTTCAAAGTTCTTCATTCAGTTATGGCTAGCAGATGGTCACTTTCAGTACATCAATGCTTACTTATAATACATTCTTCTTCTCATAAAAAGACACTCAAAGACAGAAAGTTCATGATCTCCCTCATTCTGTCTTTCTGAAGGAATTCCATTTACTTTGCATGTGGATGCCTCTCCATGAGTATGTGTATGTGTTGGCAGATGTGAGAGTTAGGTTCAGGTGTCAACTTGGCCAGGTGATTGTGCTCAGTTGTTCTGTTGTTGTTGATTTACATCACCAGCATTTGAATTACATCTACAGCTGATTACATCTACAATTGGCTAAGGGGAGTGCCTTCCACAATGAGTGATATTTTAATTTGATCAACTGGAAGCTTAAAAGAAGATGTTAGATGAGAAAGAAGCAGCTCACCACAGCACAGCTCAGCTCAAAGCTCAGAGTATGCACAGACCCAGACATTTAGAGATGCAGAAAAGAAATGCCCTGGGGAAGCCATTTGAAACTAGAAGCCAGGAAAAGAGGCCAGCAGACTGGTCATGTGCATTCTCAAGTGACAAGGGGACATAGATAAAAACCAGCTGCAATTTCTGTGAGGAACTGTAAATTTGTAACTACACAATTCCTCTTTATAAAAGCTAATCTATTTCTTGTGTACTGCATTCTGGAAACATTAGTAATCTAAAACAGCAGAGTTGATATAATCATCAACTTTCTAAAGTGTTGTTAGAGATAGGTAATGGATTTTTTGGGGGGGCATGGACAGGCTCTGGGAATCAAGTCAGGGTCCCTGGCATGGCAGGTGAGAATTCTGCCACTGCACCACAATTGCCCACCATTTTTTATAATTTTTAATGGAACATTTTAACTAAACATTTTACTTTGGAATAATTTTTAATTTACAGAAAATTTACAAATGTAGTAGAGTTCTTCTATACCCTTCACTCTGCTTTGGTTTTCTTTAATTTTTTCAGTTTACATGTCCATGATACTTTGGTCAAAACTAAGAAACCAACATCTGATTTTACAAGGTTTTGCTTTAATGTCCTTTTTTTTTCCTGTTTCAGGCCATCTATTATATCATATTGCGTTTGGTAGTCATATCTTAGTCTCCCCAGTCTCTTGATCTCATTGGTTTTCATGACTTTAACAATTTTGAATAGTACTGGTCAGGTATTGCATAGAATTTCCATATATTAGGGTTTGTCAGATGTTTTCTAATGATTAGACTGGTGTTAATGGTTTTTAGAAGGAACACCACAGTGGCAAAGTGCTCTTCTTATCACATCCTAGCAGGGGTATGTGATATCAACAGGGCATTACTGATAACAGTAAACTTAGTAACTTGGTTAAAGTAGTGTTTTCCAGTTTTCATTACTATAAAGTTAGAATTTTTCTCCTTCCATAGTCTAGTCTTTGGAAAACAGTCCCTAAGTCCAGCCTGCACTAACATTACTCAAGAGGAGAGAGTAGAGTGGATATTGAAGTCCACTTCCTAAAGGGAGGAATAATTACATATTATCTCTAATCCAGTATCACGACATTCATTCTCACTCTCCTTTCCTGCTTATCTACAATTTATCTTACTAATAGTGAGAAATATGGGTCTCATTATCACCATACACTAGCTTTTTGCTCACCCTAGTATACATGTAAATCAGTTTCAGAATTGTTCATTGTACCCCATAAGAAACAAATTTACCAGATAGAGTAGGGTGTTCATGTACAGTTACTTTTATCTTTAGTCCTACATTTTTTCAGCACAAATACCATTTTCCAAAGTTACTTAGGTCAGTATATTTTTTATCAATACAGTCATTTTTGTACATTTATAGCACAGTTAAATTCATTTATTGCAGCCTGCTTTTCATCCCTAGATTCTTCCACACTCTCATAGATTTGTTTCTTCACCTACATTACAGTTATTTTTTTTGTGATGTATAATTACATGAGTTTTTAAAAATGCAAAGAATCATGTATGGACTAGCACAGCACAAATCAGAACAATTCCTTAATCCCCCAAATTTCCAAAGTGCATCTACTTTGTAATCAACCACTGTTCCCTACACACTGTCTGGCAACAACTGATCTATTTTCCATCCCCATAGTTTCACCTTTCTTTGAATGTATTTTGAATGTAATCATATAATAATCAGTCTCTGAAGTGTAGTTCACTGTGTAAAATGTATTTGATTCATCCATGCTTTGTGCACTTCAGTAGCTTGTTCCTGTTTATTGCTGAATAAAATCCATTCTATGGGTATACCCCAGTTTCTGTAACCTTCTCCTGTCAAAGGAGACTGGATTGCTTCTAGTTCATAGTGATTACAAATAAATCTACCATGAATATTTGTACGGATTTTTGCATGGAAATATTTTCAATTAACTTGTGTAAATACCTAATTGCATGATTCCTGGGTCATATGGTAAGTCTATGTTAATCTTTGTAAGAAACTGCTAAAGTGGCAATAACTTTTTGTATTTCCACAAATAATTAATGAAAATTCCTCAAGCTCAGCATCCTTGTTAGCACTTGTCAGTTTTATTTTTTTGGTTTTAGCCAATAAAAAATTTTGTGGGAATTAGTTTTCTCTCTTGCTATGAAGTAGGGAATACTCTGAACACCACACAAGAAACACCAAAGCCTATGAGAAGGGAACATTTTTTTAATGCTGCAGCAGACTCAGAGGACTTCTGTTCAAAGTCTGAGCCCTGAATATCTTTTGTTCCTATATTATATAGGCTAGCAGACAGGGCATGAATTACCATGGGAAGGGACAGGAATGGTGCTAAACAGAACTTGCAGAGTGGAAGTTATCTTGGGAATGGACAGGGGAAGTACTATAAGTTCTGGCTGTTACCTGATTTCTTTTATCTGGAAAGTAGTCATTTTGTCTTGCTATGCAGATGGGTCTGAGCATGTCTGGACACAACTGGACAGATGCAGCAGAAATTTTGTTTCACTGCCTCCTTCTGAAAGCATGTTTTTACACATTTTTGAGAGCACACAAATTCATAAAGTCATTTTAGTAAGAAAATACAGCAATAATACTGGGGCCACTCTTATGAACTACCTCATTCTCCCTTTGATGATATTATTCATCACATTTTAGTCTATAGATGTAGCACCATTTTCACTTGTGGGGACTAATCCATATTTATGACAGCTTGAGAGGTGCAGGACTCTGAGATAAGTAGGTGGGAGGCAATTTTCTGTCTACTAAGGTTCCTATAGTTTGATTTATACTTTTTAGTAAGCAAGGGAGGAGGCAGGGGAGAATAGGTATAAATGAAGAAGCACTAAAACACTTCCAATCAGAATTTTGAATCCTCCAAAGGTTGAGAACAACTCCCTTAATAGGTTCTTGGGGTCCCAACTGTTCCAGGTCTGAACTGGGACATGGGCTAGGGTTCTTGCACAATTGGCGATTTTCTCTATTACCTTTCCTTTGTCATCTAACTGCAGGCAGCAGATGTAAAGCTTGAATTTTCCACATACTCCTTCTGTTGTTAACAGGTAGTCAAGAACCAATCAGTTTTGACAGATGGCTTTCTAAATTGGTTTGCTGCTGTGCCAACAGATTTGTGGTTAGTCCTACTACTGCCTGGAGCCAAATGATATGGTTTAACATGTAAATTGGGGCACAATATCCCCATAACCCATTTTCTGCCCATGTTGCTGGACCATAATACTGGATGATGCACTCAGGGGGCCACTCATTGTCTTTCAAGTTCCTTATTTGTATGCTTCTTTTTTGGACCCAGTTATTTTCTGATTCATAGACTGGGTATCCTAGTAGTCTCCTTACTTTAAGGTGATCCAGAAGACAGAAGGGCAGATAGTTCCTAACACACAAGGTCTTGTCTACCCTGCAGGTAATTCAGAACAAGCTGCCCTGCCACAGATCCAGTACAACTCTTCAGGGGCTTTCCACATGTCTGGGCTGAAATGTCTGTCGAGAAACTTTCTAGGGAGGGGAAAGAGACTAGTGGTGACAGGTCGGGAGCTATGTAATTTTCATCTAATTACCACCATAAGGTGGCATTTTTATTCTAATTATAATACTGTTGTCCCAGACAGATGAGGTTCCCAAGTGGGACCAGGAAGTTGTTTCTCCATCTGACTATGCAGTTTTTTCCAATAATGTAAGTTGTCAGGTCCCATCTGCAAGATCTTGGTTGGGAGGCACTTACATTTACTTTTTCTGTTGGCATTAGTTCTCTCACTTCCCATGGACATTGGTGCCCTATATTTGTTCCTCCACAGACATAACAGGAGGAAACGTTTAAGGAGGAGGCTACCTGTCCTGCTAATTGAAAGAAAAAATTTTGAGTGCTTATAGGAATGGCTGAGGCTTTTTCTTACGTTTCCTTACAGAAGGAATGGAATACCTGGAATTTTTCTCAATTGTAAGCGTTTATGGTTCTTTTTATGTAAAGTGTGGGGAGCCAATAATGGCTTTAGGAGACCACTTTACTCCGAAGAGCACCTGGACTTCTCTTCCCCACTGGGCATCATGAATATTTAAAAAGGTAGGTTTAGAAAGATTGCAGTGCCCTGTTCTGCAACTAAGGGTGCTTGGTGTTACTTGCAGGACGGTACCTTGGGGGGTTTTCATTTGGAATAGTACACAACAACCGCTGGTACATAAAGCTTCCTGTAGGAGAGTAGCTCAGGGGCTTCCTATTCATAGTAATATATAGCATGTAGCACGGCCTACAGCAGGACAGGCGTGAGAAGTACTGAAGAGTAGAGACACTGCTTGTTGTTTTTTGAGCAATGGCTCTGCTTACTACTATTCCTTTTCTGCTTTCTTGGATTTTAATTCTACCACAGCTTCTTGTTTGGGTTTGTTAGTGTCGTGGCAAATATAATGGTCTTCAAGGGACACAAATCAAGTATGTGTTCAAATTGTAGGTGCAGAAGCCCTTGGGGATACCTTGGGAAGTTTAATGGGTGTGGAATAGAAGGGTGGCAGTGACAGTGCCTCCGATCTGTGTAGTGTGGATGCACTCATGGCAGGAGTCTGTGATGGTGATCCTGAAGGAACAAAGGGAAAGAGCAAGAAACATTAGGGCCAAAAAAACAGCATTCTACAATCAATATTGGAAAGGAGGAGTTACCTAGTTATGGATGATGCCACCAAATTAAAGTAAAATTAGTGTTTGAGAAATAATGAAAATAGATCTCTTCTTCAAGTGCTAAAATTGCTACATGCATCACAAACATGAACACAAGGATAAAGAATGCTAAACTATAGGAATGATAATCTATATTACTCATTTCATGAAAGACCAAGTTAGCAAACAACTGCTAAAGCAGCTCCTCAAGCTTCAAGCATATGTAGATCAGTGAGCCTGGAGTGACTGAAGCAAGACTCAGGAGCCAGAAGATTTCCTCAGACTTCTGTCATGCATAGACCAGCCAGCTCCACTGGGGCAGGGCAGGTGGTTTCATTATGCAGGGTCAGACACAACAGGTTTTCTGTGTCAGTCTGGAACTTTCAAGACAGGGTTGAGCTATTTACAGGTTTCAACTGGGGTTTGTGGTGGGGTTTGTCAAGGGATAAACTCAGCAATCTTGACAGCTGTAGGGGTTGAAAGGAGGACCATATAGTGCCCTAACTAGGTGGATGTTAATGCCTGTTTTTTCCAATCTTTTGCCCAGACTAAAGATACTTGGGTAAAAGAGTGCACAGGGAATGTTAATTGTAGTGGGAATCTTTCATTTACCCAGATGTGCAGTTGAAACAGGGCATAGCTTAAGCCCTGGAGTTGCTTTCTTAAGGTCAATTCTCCAAATTGTGTAATATTTCCTTGGAGTTCTTTTATCGATGGTGGAGGCCATCTGAACAAAACCTCAAAAAGGGAAAATCTGGTTTGTTTTGTGTGACTGCATCTTACTTTTAACAAGGCTATAAAGAACACATCAGTCCATTTTAGATTGGTTTCCTGACAGAGTTTTTCAGATGTGATTTCAGAGTATGGTTCATTCACTACAATTTTCCTGAACTCTACAGCCTATATGCTGTTTGGAGATTCCACTTTTTGTGACAACACTGACATTGTTAGTGGAGGGTTTTGCTGAGATTTTGTATAATTTGAACCACAAATTCCAGTCCATTGTCAGATTCCAAGGAGCTTAGCAGACTATACTGTGGAATGATTTCTTTGCACAAGAACCAAACTACTTCCTGTGACTTTACTGAGTGAGTTGGAATGGCTTCCACCCATCCTAAGGAGGTACAGACTCCTAATAGTAAGTATTGGTATCCCCGTGCCTGGGAAAGCTCTATGAAGTCTACCTGGATGTTGTCAAATGGCATTTGTCCCATGACTTAAATTCCTGGCTGGGGGGTGGGTTTGGCCCTTGTCAGGAGTTGTTTTGAGTGCAAGTAACACATTTAGCACAAACTGCTTGGGTAGGTTGATGCAGCTGAGGAATGTAAAAGTACTATTGAAGAAACTGCTCCAGGGCTGTTTTACCATAATGACTATTTTCATGAACTTGTGAAACCACCACTGGGCTGAGTACTTCTGGGATTGCTAATCGACCATCCTTGAATTTCCACCATTCATTCAATAGCACCTTCCTAGCCAGATAAATTCAGCCTCAGAATATTTTGAGGCTTCTTATAGTTCCAGTAGAAGTGCTGCTATTAAGGAGGAATGGGCTCCCCTTAAGGCTGTTGCCTTGGCTTCTTTATCAGCCACATGGTTCCCTTGAGCTGCTACTGTGTTCCCTGACTGATGTCCAGGTCAGTGGATAATGGCAACATTTGTTGCATGCTTCCAGGAGGGCCATGCTTTATTTCATTCCCCCCAGTATTGATTAGTCCTCTTTCTTTGAATAGGGCCCTGTGCAGCTGAGCAGCATTGAAGGCATACTTTGAGTCAGTGTAGATGATGAAAGAATTTGATCCTAACAGCAGGGCTCTGGTGACTGCTATGAGTTTGGTTTTTGAGCTGAGGTGACTACCAGGACTGGCCCAGATTCTATATTCAAGTCCATGGTCACTACTACATATCCTGTTTTATGCATTCCATTGTGGACAAAACTGATGCTGTCCATGTAGCATTCTACATCAGGGTGTGAGAATGGCTGGGTCCTTTAGGTATGGTCTTCTGGAGAACACTCCTTCCAAGGTACATTTATGCTCAGGCAGGCCTAATTCTGTTGGTAGGAGAGTAGCTGAGTTTAGGCTATGTACAGCCTCCAATTGTACATTAGTGTTATCACATAAGAGGGCCTGATATTTCAGCAGCTGGGAGGTGGAAAGCCAATGATGCCCCTTTTCTTGGAGAACTGCCTTGATTTGGTGTAGAATGCAAAGGGTCAATTGTTGGCCAAAGGTTAACTTTTCAGTGTTGTGGGTTAGGATGACAGCAGTGGCTATGGCCCACAAAGAGGGAGGCCATCCTTTGACTGCTGAATCTAACTGCTTCATCAAATAAACTACTGGGTCATTCTAAGAACCTAGTTTTTGGATGAGAACCCCTGTGGCTGTTCCCTGTTGTTCATGAACCTACATGGTAAATGGTCTGTCAGTGTCTGAGAAACCCAAGGCTGGGGTCTTAGAGTTTCAAAGGCTTTTTGTTGTTTGGCTCCCCAGGAAAGGGTTGAATTTTCAGCTCCTCACGTAGTCTCATACAGGTGACTGCAACAAAGTTAGGGATCCATATGCAGCAGAATCCTGTGGCCCCTAGGAACTCACAGACTTGTTGCCAAGAAGTGGGTGTAGGTATTTGACAAATGGCTTGTTTTCTTTCAACTGCCAGGTGCCAGATGCCTTGGGTGATGTGAAATCTCAGGAATTTTATTTGTTTTTTGAAATTTGGACATTTTTTCTAGAGACCTTGTAGCATCTCTGAGTCAAGTGGGCCTGGAGTGCCTTTGTACCTTCTAGACAGTCTTGAGAGGTTGTGCTGGCTAAAAGTAGATGATCCACATATTGGAACAAAACGCTCTCATACTTTTTGTCATGAAATTCTTACCAGTACTTTCTTAGGGTTTGGTTAAATATAGTGGGGGAATTCTTGTCCCCTTGAGGCAGGTGTATCCACGTGAATTGTTTTCTTCCAGTGTGTTTTCTTCCAATCCAAAAATGGATTGGCTGATCAGTGCCAGATGAATGCAGAAGAAAGCATCTTTCAGGTTAAGGCTGGAAAAAAATGATACTGTTGCAGGAATTAAGTTTAAGAGGGCATATGGGTTTGGCACTATGGGATGTAAGGTTACTGTCACTTTGTCGATGGTCCACAAATCTTGAAAGTGGTGGTAATCATTAGTGCCAGGTTTTCATACTGGCAGGAGAGGAGTGTTCCACAGGTACTGAAACTCCGTAGTATACCATGGACAAGTAAGTGCGCTTGAATCCCACCTGGCTTCTCAAGGGACTGGATATTAAGATGCACTGGGGCAACTCCCAGATGGAATTCCATGAGGACAAGAGGGGTGTACTTTGCCAGCCCTGGTGGATTGTTTTCTGTCCAAACAGAAGGATCAACTCCTAGCACCTGTGGGTGGTTGGGCCAGTTTTGTCTTCTTTGGCAAGAAAGATGTGCCACTCTTCCACCTGGGGGGCTGTCAGGGTCATCATAATTTTTTTCTCTGGGTCCTTTAGTGTCAGGAGACATTTCCCTTCTGTGTTGAAGCTTATTTGAGCCTGGAGCTTTGTTAGGAGAGCTCAGCCCACTAGGGGTACTATACAATCAGGAAAGTAAAGAAATTGATGAGAAACTTCATGGGATCCTACTAGATAGTTATAGGCTATTAAGAAGGAATGTTGAACCAAGAGACCAGTGGCTCAAACAATGGTGGCTTGCCTGTTCATTTTTGGCCCAATTTGCTGCATGCCAACAGAATGTTCTGCAACTATGTCTACCATAAAGTTCATCTTTCATCTCCCTACTGTCATCATGACCGTGGGCTCCCTGGGGTCAAGTGTGAAGGTCCTCGTCTGTCTCAGTATGAGTTGTCCTCAAGTCCTGCTAGACCTATGAAATCAACAGCTCTGGGTTCTCCATGACTAGCGGGGTCTTTGTCCCCTTTCTCCCATTGTTTTCTGTGGCATTCTACTTTCCAGTTTCTTTCTTCCTTATGGTTAGCACACTGGTTTCTTCCAAGTGGAGCTGCTCTCCTGAATTCTCCAGATGGCCTTCAGTAAGTGGGTATTTTATCTCCTGGCCTTGGTTGCTTGAAGGTTCTCAGTTTTTAGAATGGGGCCTTCCTAGTGTCCTTAGTGAATGCCACAGCAAGCAGGTCTGCCTTTTCTTTAGTTGATGGTCTGCTTCTCTCTGTGCCTGCTGGTCTCAGTTCATGTAGACTTTTGTAGCTACCTCAAAGAGCTGGGATATATTCATTCCAGAAAACCATTCTAATTTTTGCAGCTTTCTCTGGATGTCAGATTGGGGTTGCCTGACAAATGCAGGATTAACTGGTCTTTGGTTTTCTGGCACCTCAGGTTCAAAAGGCTTCACAGAGGTGCTCATGGAACTGGCTATGGACTTCATCTGATTTTTGCAGAACATATTGGTTTTTGACATATTGTTTTTCTGGCCCCCCTTTTCATGCCTTTAATGAGTGCATCTTTGTAGAGATTTAAACTGTTTCTGCCAGCTTTGGTATTTGGGTCCCACCATGGAACAGAATCTGAGAAGGAGTTTTGAGCATATTGAGATGTGTTCATCATCCCTGCAGGAGCATTTTCTTCCAACAACTTCAAGGAAGCTTGTGAAATCCATCTCTACTCCTCTGCATTGAAGAGGGTGATGAAGAGTTGATGACAATCTTGCCATATCAGCTGATGGGTCTGTATAATTGACTGGAGTAAGTTGATCATAACTTGCGGCTTCTCAGTGTAGAAAGGAGTGTGGTTTTTCCAATTTATGAGGTCAGTGGTTGAAAAAGGCTGACAGACAGTGGTTGACCTCCCTGCAACTGGCTGCCTAGATCATAGTAAATTGAATGTCCGGTTTCTCACAGGGGAAGTTGCAGAGCTCCTGAGGTACTGCAGGTTTTTCTAACTTGGGATCAAAGGTTCCAGGTTTGTGGGATTTCTGGAGGAGGTTCAGGTGGACTGGGATTGGGAGAAATAGGGAGCAATAGTGAAGAGCTGACTGGAGTTCCTGATGAGATGGAGCCTCCAGTAGAGGGCACTGGGTGAGCTGTTGGAAATTCTGGAACCGTAGCTGTGCTTAAGTTAGGGGTCAGAAATCCAGAGCTGAGTAAAAATAAGGCAGGCATAAGGTGGGCAGCAGAGAGAAGACTGGAAGTTTTCCAGGGTTGAAGATTTAGGAAGGTGGGGTAAGGAGTCTATGTTGGCAGTGGGGAGGGCAGCCCCTCTGTCCCTTTAAGTTTGCAGCCTGAGGGTGGAAAGAGGTTTTCCTTTGTCAGCAGAGTGGAGTTCTCTGGGGTCAAGAGTTTAGTGGTGGCTTGGGCTAATTATTTTGTGGCAACTCCTCCAGGGGGTAGAATGCACAGGTCAGCATGGGCTACCAGGACTTTTGCAAGGCTTTCAATGCAACCTTTTAGCTATGGTGTGAATTCTGAACAAGTTGGAGCCAGGAGTCAATAAATGGGAATTGATCAAGGTGGCCAGGCTCTCCAGTCATAACTTGTCAGATAGCTTGGATTAGATGGCCATCCGACTGCAAAAGTGGGCCAGTACAATTAGCAAAAATTGCACAACTCTTGAGGCTTAAGCTTCACTCCATAGTCTCCAGTAAATCCTTTTTTGAAATTCTTAAGGAAGCAGGCTCAGGGAGTTTTGCTTTCAGTATCAGCCATAGTGATCCTTCCAGGGCACCAGACAACAAACTAAAAAGCAAGACGACAATCTTTTCATCCATCTTTGACTGCTTCCCTTGTGGGAATTTAGGGTCCTCTTGGCATGAGGTGGGTTGATATAAACCCCTAACCAGGACTCTCTTTTTGAGAGGGCCACATTATGAGCCACATGTGGACCCACAGAACTTCAGATCAGGACACAATTTGCTTTATGGGTAACATAGTGCTGAAGCCTCAGGACAGAGCCACATCTTCTTCAGACACTTTCACACACCAACCACTTGACAATATAAGTTTTGTTGCCCCCCAAAACCAGAGTGTATCTAACTACCAGGGGTTTCTCCTTTGGCTTCTCCTATGTCCAAAGGGTACTCAGCCTGGTTTAGGAGGTGATCAGTCTCCTCTTCTGCCTGAAAAGCAGGACCTGTCAGTCCCTATACCTAATCAAATGGTCATTCTTACCATTCTGATGGACAGAGCTCCAGTCCATTTCTCAGGGCTCTTGAGGTCCCTCCAAGTCTGGGGAAGCTGGTGTACTCTTCCAACTAGATAATCCTAAATTAGAAGAAGTTCTGGGGTACACCAGGGGATGGTCAATATTGAACCATGGCTCAGGCCACCCTAGAGATGGAGAGGGGACACAGGGGTGTCTCTCTCTTGGGGTGCAGAGTTTCCCAGCCAGTGCACCAGAAATGAAGTAGGGAAAAACTCTGAACATAAGAAAACATGGAAGCCTCTGAGAAGGTAGCAAGCTCTTTCTATATTGCTGTGGCATACTCAGAGGACTTCTGTTCAAAGTCTGAGCCCTAAATATCCTTTGTTTCTAGATTATATAGGCTAGCAAGAAGGGCAGGAGTTACCAGAGGAATGGACAGGGACAGTACTTAGCAGAACTTGCAGGACAGGAGTTATCATGGGAATGGACAGAGGTGGTGCTATAAACTCTGGCTCTAAGCTGATTTCTTTTATCTGGAAAGTAGGCATTTCATCTTGCTATGCCGGACATGCTTCCTGGACATGCCTGGACATGAGTAGGCAAACAACGCAGATATTGTTTCATTACCTCTTTTAGAAAGTATGTTTTTGCACATTCTTGAGAGTACATAAATTCATAAAGTCATTTTAGTAGGGAAATACAGCAATAATACTGGGGCCACTCATGAACTATCACAGCTATATGAATAATTTCATAATATACCAATTTTGACTCTTAGTCTATAGATCCTAAAATATTTACCATCCGGCACTTTATAGAAAAAGTTTTCTAATCCTTGGTCTTATAGATTTTCTTAAGTCTTTGGGGTTTCTTTCAGCAGACTGGCCTCAAAAAAATTATAATGAAAAATTTTTCATGTGTAAAATATGATAGGAACAAATAATTCTTTCTAATTTTTCTTTAAGAATTTTGGCCTCTATGGGTATTGGTGACAGGATGTTGATTTTTCATTTTTTCTTCTAGCTGCTAAAAAACACTAGAGATCAAAACTTTAAAATCTGTTGTAGAACTACTTGATAAAAGGTACTTGGAAATTTACTGCTTTTTTGTATATATGTTATTTTTCACCATAAAAAATTTTAAAGATTAAAAATAAGAATTTTTGGCTTGTCTGTACAAGCATCACTTCATGTGCATCACTGATCTTTTCACCTGCTTTGAAAATTTTCTATTGTTAAGTAACTAATTTCATATAATATAAAAATCTCTGAATTTTTATAGCATTTTCTCCATACAGTTTATAAACTAACTTTCAGTGAAAGTTTTGAAACTTCATTGTGTTTTCTGATGGGCAAAGATATTAACTCATTAAAATATTTATTCTGAATATTTTAAATGATTAGAAAGGCTTCAGTAATTTAATGTTCTTCAAAGAACTTAATTTATATTTTGTTTCTTCACAAAGTTTGAAACAAATATATTTCCTCAAAGATGTTTTTTGACTGATAATTGACTGGTACCCACATTCTAATTTCTTCATTGTATTCAATTCTATATCAATGTCATTCACTTTATCTTTTCCAAGACAGTAGGAAAATTCTTCAATTGTTCATTGAGAGATTTGTTTGATTTTTCCTATCATTTAGCACTTATCCCCAAAATTCAAATCTCTTTTTTGTTCACTGTTTGCTCAATTTGTCATTCCTTATTTGAGCTTATTTGCAAGTTTTAGATTTTCCTGAATATTAAAGTTTTCATCTTAACTACATTTTATTGATTCACAAGTTTTTTTTCTTTTGACATATTTCTAAGTCTGTTCTGTCATCAATCATTTGTGATCACAAGGATTTGGACACATTTTCAGTGACTAAATCCTTATTCTATTGCTAGCCAACAATTTAAGTCGTTATGAACATCAAGATATTCTTCCTTTCTAGCCTTTTCTCTAAAGTGTATTTGAACTCAATTCACCTTAAATTTAGGACTCCTCATAGCTTGTTCTCAAGGTTGAACTCTGAAAGATAGCTCTAGGTCTCCAAATCTTTTTTTAAGCAGGACAACTTTATTAAAATGATATTTATCTTCACTAGGGCAGAAACACTTATGTTCAACTTGTTTCTCCTATTTTTTAAAAAACCTATTATTAACTATTAAAAACCAATTATATCTGCATTTATCACCATCTCCCATGTTAAGCCTTAGAGATATGGAGTAAACCTCATGATTCCTGGCAACATTGGCATGATCTTACACAGCTTTCCCAGAAACTGTATGAAGTAAAACCTACCAGCAGTAGATGAAATCTCCACAGCACCAGATCTGCCTCAGGTTGCCAGGACCATCCTCTTCTACAACAAACTTGGAGAGTGTTCTACTTGGAACCTAAGGCATTACCAGGCAACCAGAAGAGACCATCAGTGGGGAGTTGGGGGGGGTGGGAGAAAAGATATCACTTTCTGACCATTTTCATGTTAAAGCACAAATAAGAGTAATATACAAGGCTTCTCTTGGCCAAAGGAGACTGGCATCAGGGACACTGTCCATCTGAGGCCACTCTCAGTACTCTGAAATTCTGACAATGACCAATGTCTTTTCATACATGTGCAATTCAGGGATCACAATTTGAGAAGGCTAGCAGTTAAGAATTCACCTGCCCACACCAGTAGCCAACATTCTCTTAATTTAAGTATATTTTTCTAATGCTGAGTAGGCCTATTTTTCAAAAATTTCAAACATATATCTCTTTCTTCAGCAAGCAATCCCTGTTATGGCTTTGGTCAGTTTATGAGTATAAGAGTGAGAGAATTGAATTCTTATCATTAGCTTATCAATCTGAATTTCAAACATAACAACTCATGAAGAGTCAGGGGAATTTGAAGTCTTCAATGTTCAAGGATCTAAAGTACTGCCATAAATCATTCCCCAACACCATACCCTGTTGATGTTTATCAGTGTGACCCCACTCTCAAGCAGTATACAAAATCTGTATGTTTCTTAGAAGAGTAAAGGAATGCAATTGTCTACCCAACCAAAATTTCATAAACAATGACATATCATTATAAGAGTTACCATCTTTTGGTTATGTCTGCCCAGTAAATATCCACTTTTAATTATTACATATATTTTTGTTCTCCAAAATACTTGGAGAGGAATCCTAAATATTTAATGAGATCATTAAATGGTTGTGAACATTCTTTCAATTCATCATTTAATATATTGTACCTGGTTGACTCTTACATTTCTTCTTTGTTAAAGAAATAAAGTACATTTCATAAATAGTTGCTACTTTTCAGTGATTCTTCTTTACAGTGGGCTCTTAATCTTTCCCAACCAAGATACACACTCCCTTTTTGATATAGTTATTGTGACAAGACATACTGACCAACCATTTAAATTTGCCTCTTTCTCTCTTGAATTACTTACCTCATTCTAATTTTCCCCATCACTTGTCTTTTTTTGCATACTGTATGGTGGGGTCACATTTCAATCCTTTTCCATGCCAATTATTGCGGCAAAATTTGTCGAATTTTGTTTGTTTGTTTTTTGGTTGGTTGTTTTTTTCTTTTGGGAAGTGCATGGGCTGCTAATCAAACCTGGTTCTCCCACATGGCAGATTAGAATTCTACCACTGAACTATCTTCACACCCCCTCCCCAATTTTGCTTATCTCCTGCCATGGCCAATTGTTTCTTTCATGCTTCCTAATAAGCTTTGTCAAAAATGAAAGCACAGTAGAGCCACCTTTGCTTATCTCATTTGGGGTCTCTTAATTGCTTAAATTAAATCAGCTCAGCTCTTGAAAATGATAACATGAATACCTAGTTAGTTGAGTTTCAGTACACATGTTAGTTTGGCCCTGAGACAGTAAGGCTGACAAGGCCTTACAACTCTTGATAGTAGTGGTAATATAAATAATTATTTGCTAGTGATTACACTATATTAGATGATTTTCTATGACTCAGAAAGCATCTGGGATAATCAATCAGCATTTTGCTTAAAAAGAAATGTTTTAAAAGATATGATTGAAGAAGAAAGTCAATGGTCAAATAATAAATCATGGAAATTCCTTCATTTAAATGTCACTGTCATTTGAGAGATGATATAAAAGTTATAAAGGATATGTTTTAATTTTCCCAGAATGGAACATAATAAATTATGAGAAATCTGAGCCCAAATTCTATAGTTATTTCCTCTAATGCAGATACATTTTTTTCCTTATTCAGTTGCCTGAATTCCTTAACACATAAGCTAAAAGAAAGTGGCAGCTATGAGATTTATTTACCTATTGCATGTCCCAGCTTTCAGCACTCTTCTATAGGTTAGAAAAGTTTATGAAGTAGTGCACAAAGTGAATACGAGATGTAAGTAGGAAAATATTAGGAACTCTATGATTTAATTTTATCCTTATTGGAAGGGCAGGAAATAAAGGCAACATCAATGACACAGCCTCTGCAGCTCCAGTTGCAGTGCCCTTCCCTGTTCCCCCGACCTAACAGACATGAGTCTTTTTTCCCTATCCACCTATCACTGAACACTTTTTATTGATTTTTATCATATTAGTCCATTTATACTCTTCCTCATGCTTAAGCCATACTTGAACAACTTGAACAGTTCCTTTACTTCTGTTCTTCCTGTGGCTGTCCACATTCCATGCATGCTTCCTTCCCCATCCATGTTCTCCTTATGTGTGAACTGATTTGATTGTTGGTTTTCATCTCCCTGAATACACCAACAAAAATGGCTATTTACACCATTTATTATAATCTATTGCAACAACTTAGGAAAGCAGAATTTGAAAGTATTGTTACAGCATAGAAAGCCCTGAGTTTACCTAAAAGATATGGTTTTAGCGGGAAGAAGTAACTCATTAAAGAATTCAGCATATCAGGGTATCAATCCCTCATTTTACAGCAAATGGGGCCCTATGGAAACAAAAGTAAAATGTGACTTGCTTTTATTTACTGGGACCTATGGAAAAGATAAATCCTGAAGTGCTAATTAATTTCCTTCAAGGAGTTGTCCTGGTTAGAACAGTTTCACTGGACAGCCTTCAGCATGCACAGTTTTTAAATGAACGAACAGACCAACCTCACTGAGAAAAATGCTTTCAGTTATAGTTTTAGGGAAGAGAATAGACTGTCCTGAGTTCCCTGAAATCTCTTCCCCAATTCCCAATATGAATTATTGGGAGGGATAACTTGTCAGAGGTAACCTAGTTTGGTGGTGGTAGTGCATGAAACCCTAAAAAAAGTAGAAACCATAAAGTGCTATCTATGTATCTTACTAATTTGCATTCTGTAATGGTGTCCATCTGATATCGGTGAAATTGAAGGCCAAGTTTAGTTCTGGAACATGCTTGAAAATAATCTTTGAAAATCATTCAAACTACTATTCAGAAGGTCACCCCAAAACTCAGAAAACTTTTCACTATTTAATATTTCCACATCAATTTCACCAATTTCCTTTGCATTCATGTGAAAATCATTTTTATATACATTAAAAAGTGAATCCAGCTGTGATTGCTAATTTATGTCTGCAAATTGACTTGTTGGTATATAAAAAGTATATTGTAAGCTTATAAATTAATGAATACTTTAAAATTATGTTGCTTCTAGATAATATATTTCATTTGTACCAAAGAAAATCTTGGTATGTAAAGTATATCAATAGAAAAAGGTTATGGTTAAAATTTAGTAATTTTTATAAACTGGTCAGATATTTTCTTTTATCTTTAACAGAAGTCTCACATAATGATCTTTTTGCCTTAGCAATCTTCATTGTTGTGAGAACTCAATAAAAAATATGTAAACATTTTCCACAGTTCCTGGAAAATAATTGTGCAATACATGTTAGCTACTATTATCATTAGAATGAATTTTAATTTGAAATGATATTTTAATAAGTAATTCTAGTTTATTATATTTTTTGATATTTAAATATTACAATATGGAAATTAATGTAAAACACCTATTTTCCACCACTTATTACCATCAACTATTACTTTTTGTCATATTTGTTTCCAGCATTTTTCATCACATAAGATGTCACAGATGAACTCCATATCTTGTTTAACTACCACTCTTTGATCTAACCCCAACCCAGAGACAATTATCTTGACTTTGGTATGTATTATTCCAATTAACTATAATATATATTAAATATCACATAAATATTAAATATTTATGTTTAACTAGTAATGATATCAAATATAGTAACAATAAATATTCATAGATTTAAATGTTTCTGTATTATTGGGGAGGAATTTAAGCAATGAGACTGAAATCTGAGGTGCTAGCAGAATTAATTCACTCTTATCAAAATCTTGGATGTATCTAACAAGCTGGGCAATAGCAGATTATACTAAGTTCCATAATTCTTCATGCTTTGTCACTAGACTTGTCAGAGAAGGCTTAGCCTGGCCCAATTTATTGGGTGCCAGCAAATTTTAATATTTTTATGTGTAATATTATGAATTTGTTGTTGGGAAAACATGGATGGCATAATAAATAATTTTAATTCAGCAAAGTATTTATAAAGCAGCAGTCTCTATGCCCTCCTCCCTCTTCACAACATACTTGAGAGATGAAACAAATGGAAAGTACATAATTTTCTGAGTACTTTGTAAAAGAAATATGGACTCTGAGTTTTAGTAATTTTCAGAGTCCTCATTCACTCTCAAAAATATAAAACAATGCCATACATCATAATTGTAAATTTATCATAGAGCAGATGAAATAAGTCAAGTTCTGAGGGATCAGACAGGACAAATGACATTAATTGACCTCTGTAGGCTTTTTGTAAATGGAATGTTTTGTTTGAGAGGAATCTGAATTGGAGCAGATGATAAGCTATTAAAGCATCCTGATCAGAGCTTTAGTTGGAGGTGAGTTCTGGAAACTGGTGTTTACTTCTAGTTACAGTTTCCTTCTTTCCCATTTCTTTTACCTTCATAATCTGTTTAAAAAAACCTGCATGCTCCAAGGTTGAGAAAACAGACTAATGAAATAAAATATGATGACTGCTGAGTTTACAATAGGACAGGGCAGAACATCATCTGCCTTCTAAAGAACTGCTTGGTCACTTATAAGCTGTCAAGATCACATATGGACTAGATCTTATAATGTCAGGTTTGAAAGGATTATTTATTTGTTTAAATTGATCATTAGAGTGATCTTAATTTCCTGATACAGAGAGAAAAGTCAAAATGCTAATGGCCTGTAGGGAGATCTCTATTGGATTGTATATGTGGTGAATATATATGGGTTACATATATGGGTGAAAAAAATGAAATATTTTAATCTCCCTATGTACAAAAAGAAAAGATGAAGAATATTGTGTTTTCTTCCATTTTTATTACATTCAGATTTTGAAAGTGCATTTTGTACACCCTACAAAATGAAAATAAGACTCAAAATAGTAACTTTCATAACCAGGACTCATAGGAGCTCTCCTGACAAAAACGTTGTGCATCTCAGATCTCATAACTGTTTAATATCTTTTCACTGAAACTTATAGACAAATGTTTTAATGGTCAATCATGTACTCTTCAAAGATGCATATTCTTCCCAGGAGGAAAAGAAAGACCATAGTGAATAAAAACAGAACAATACCAGATCTTTAGAAAGCTGGACTCTGGTCAGTTTCTCTGACTATCCCAGCCTAAAACTGATTCTTTGTAATTGTCCTCACATTTTATCCCTTGACTTTCCTTGGAAGCACAAATATTTTCTTGCTTTCAGCATCAGATTTCCAACTTTGTATATCAATTCTTTTCTTCATGAATTTACCTTTTCATTACCAGATATATGTTTCACCACAGCCGTCTTCCCTTCAATGTTGTGTAATCAATCTGGCTTGGATGAGACCATAATCTCTCTGAGTTTGTCATCCAGTATTATTTTTCCCTGGCACTGGGGATAGTGAAGTGCATCCTTCTGGCTGCTGAGACATTTGAAAAATGTGCTGCAGTCAGCAAGACACTGCACTAATTGGCTTCATAAACCTATGTATTTAACAATGCTTTCACAAGGCTATCCTACACCCAGATGCTATTCTACAGTGTTGATAAAATGGCCCTTAAGGTTTTTGTATTCATAGTCCTTATTATCCATGTGCCACTTATTCTTATCCTTATTTCATATAGACACATTGTCTGTAGTGACTTGATCTTTCATCAAACCAGCCCCTGGGAATAGAAACAACCTGAAATATTTTGGTTTCCAATCATATGCTTCTCCTATGCTACCAAAACATAGATATTTAGTTAGATAGATAGAAAGATAGGTAGATAATATAGATAGATGAAGATGGCATATGATAGACAAATAGGTAGATATAGATAAATGTATATAAATTAATAGATAAATAGAATTAAGAGATATACTTAATAGATCATAAATATAGACATTGCTTCAGCAATTCAACCCTACTGCCCAAACTAGTTGTTTCTTAGTCTCTTCTATAAAACTTTCAAGCCCAGTGTCAAGACCCTCATAAATACATTGAAAACAAGGATGTGAGTTTAATTATGAAGACAAAGCTGGGGGAATAAGTGTGTATTTGGAGAGACATTTTTTATTCTGTGAACTATATATATGTTGCCAGAGAGTACCTTAAAGAGGGTGCTAAAGAAATTTTTACCCATTAAGAAAAAGTAGAGTATTTCTGAGCTGATTTCCCCTCATGCCCATCTTTACTGCCTCTAAATCACCCATTAACTACAAGAGGACCTTAGTTCAGGAGATTACAATGACCCACACTTACCTTTAGATTTTTCTAATTTGACTATGCTCTTAAGCCAAATTCTTTAAACTTATGTGAATTATAGAACTGTTACAGAAGAAATAGAAATTATGTTACATGATAATACAATTAGATTTATATGAAATCATAACCTCAACTAGAACCCCTATCCTTGCCATGCCTTTTTTATTATCCCTCTTTTATGGTGGCACTCACTGTGTTTATTTAAAGATAGATTGTAGGCTCTGATTCCTCTCAATGGAAATTTAACTCTTCTGCTGCTAACCCTTTTAACTAGAATGAATAATAGAAAAACATCTCAGGATGTACACTATCCAGAAAGCTCTTGATTTGCTTTTTGCAAGCCTATTAAAATAATTTTCAAGGGTAATTTTGTTTTATTTCAGGTGTAACATATTTTGCATTTTCACAGTGGGAAAATCCCTAAATTAAATAAGTTGGTCAATTACCTAATCTTTGAAACTCACTTTCTCTGACACCTGAATCTTGTATATATTGAGATAGCTAAATATCTAATGGTAATATCTCCATCAAACATGCTGCTTCTTGAGAAACTCAATCTGTGGCTACACTAGAAAGATAGAAATAAAGAGAAGTTCTCCCGATGGACAGAACTTCAGACAGGAATAAGTATATAGATAAACAAATGTGTTAGCCACTCCAGTTTATGCACAATGGGTTCATCAAAAGGAAGCCACAACTGGAGAAATAAAAGCTATGCATGAGCCAAGAAAATGGACTCCCACTTATCAAGGCTGATGTGGTTACTGCTTTTTCTCAATGTCTAACCTTCTACCAACAATTACCAATTTTGAGTCCCTGATAAGGCACCATCCCTCTATGACTCCAACCAACTACTTTTTGGCAAGGTGACTACATTGTGTTCCTTCCACTTTATCAGGGACATGATGTCAGATTTTTTTTTGATGAACAGATATTCAGTGTATTCATTAGCATTTTCTGCCTACAGGACATCAGCCAACAGCACTCTATGGGCTTCTAGAATGTATAATCATTAAGATGGGCTCCCACCTAATGTCACATCAAACCAAGGAGCCAACTTCATATTGAAGGGAGTTCAAAACTGGGAACATGGACAGATTACCCACTGATCCTATCACATAAAATATCCCCCAGAAGTTGCTGAATTTACAGAATAAATTAACTGTCTGTTGAAGGAGAACTGAGTTGCTAGCCTAGAAGAAGAGCCTGCAATGATGGGTTGCCATCCTGCAGGATGCAGTATAAACCATAAATTAATACCCATGTATGGTACTGTGCCCCTAGTAGGTAGAATGCGATTCTAGGAATCAAGAGATGGTAGCATGAGTGGCTACCCTCCCATTTACCCACTTGATAAATGTAAACTTCCTGTGCTTGTTTGAAATTATTATGCATCCAAAAAAGTCATGTTTTAATCCTGGCTCAATCTTGTGTGGCCAGACCTATTGTTTATAGTGGAAAATTTTGATTAGATTATTTTCTTGGAAATTGACCCACTCAATTGTGGGTGTGAAGTTTTGTTTTGTTTACTTCCATGGAGATATGATACACTCCAATTATGGCTGAGGTCTTTTGATTGGATAGATATTCGACTTCACCCATTCAAGCTGTATCTGAATTGTTTGTTAGAGTCCTCTCAAAGGAGGCACATTTTGGAGAAAACAAAATACAGATGTTTTGAGAATAGTTGCTTCAGAGCTAACAAAGATGTGAACATTTTGAGATACTTGAAGTACCAAGTGAGAGAACAGCTGCTTAGATATGGGCAGAGCCCAGTAGACATCAGCATGTGCCTTCCCATGAGATGATAAGCAAGCCAGAGTGTCCTGGAGGAGCTATGTGAAAGCCCACAGATGATTAGAGAGAAAAACACTGCCATCAATGGATATCACCCCTCGGCAGAGGATCAATAAGGAAACAGAGATTTTTTTTTTATACCTACCATACCCCTTACCCCTTGCTTTCATTGATCACTAGCATTTAAACTAAATTTATTTTAGCATTTTTCCCCTATTATTTATTTTTATTCCATATATTCTACTCCTTTGTTGACAAGGTAGATAAAAGGAGCATCAGACACAAGGTTTTCACAATCACACAGTCACATTTTGACAGCTGTATCATTATTCAATCATCCTCAAGAAACATGGCTACGGGAACACAACTCTACATTTTCAGGCAGTTCCCTCCAACCTCTCCATTACATCTTGAATAACAAGATGATATCTACTTGATGCATAAGAATAACCTCCAGGATAACCTCTCGACTCTGTTTGGAATCGCTCAGCCATTGACACTTTGTCTCATTTCCCTCTTCCCCCTTTTGGTCAAGGTTTTCTGAATCCCTTGATGCTAAGTCTCAGCTCATTCTAGGGTTTTTCTCAATCCCTTGATGCTGAGTCTCTGTTCATTCCAAGATCTTTGTCCCACGTTGCCAGTAAGGTCCACACCCCTGGGAGTCATGTCCCATGTAGAGTGGGGTAGGGTGGTGAGACTTCTCATTGTGTTGGCTGGAGAGAGGGGCCACATCTGAGCAACAAAAGAGGCTCTCTTGGGGGTGACTCTTAAGCCTAAATTTTAAGTAGACTTGACCTATCCTTTACAGGGTTAAGTTTCATATGAACAAACCCCAAGACTGGGGGCTCTGACTATAGCTTTGGTTGTCCACACTGCTTGTGAGTATATCAAGAATTCAACTTGGGGAAGTTGAATTTCTCCTTGTTCCCACCACTCCCTGAAGGGGGCATTGCAGATACTTAGGAAACAGAGATTTTGAATAATATGATAAATGAACAAGAATTACCAGACATCTTCAGAACATTACACCCCACAACATCAGGAAGCACATTTTTCTCAAGTGTTCCTGGATCATTTTCAAGGATAGACCATATGCTGGGTCACAAAGCAAGTCTCAGTAAATTTTAAAATATTGAAATCATACAAAACACTTTCTTAGATCTTAATGGAATGAAGTTGGAAATCAACAACAGACAGAGGGCCAGAAAATTCATAAGTGTATGGAACCTAAAAATATACTCTTAAAAAAACAGGGGCACAAGGAAGAAATTGAAAGAGAAATCAGTAAGTATCTCAAGGTAAATGAAAATGAAAACACAATATATCAAAATGTATGTGATGCAGCAAAAGCAGTGCTGAGAGGAAAACTTATGCCAATATTAAATAAATGCCTACATTCACAAAAAAGTGTAAAAATCAAAGAATTACCTGTTCACATGGAAGAACTAGAGAAAGAACAGCAAATTAACCCCAAATCAAGCAAAAGGAAAGAAATAATGACGACTAGAGCAGAAATAAATGGAATTAAGAATATGAAAATTATCAAGAAACTCAGCAAAATCATAAGTGGTTCTTGGAGAAAATCAATAAAATTGATGGACCTTTAGCTAGGGTGGCAAAAAAAGAGAGGGAGGTAGTAAATAAATAAAACCAGAAATGTAAGAGAAGACATGACCACTGACCCTACAGAAATAAAGGAGGTAATGTGAGGTAATACAACTATATGCTAATAAACTACACAATGTAGATGAAATGGACAATTTCCTAGAAAGGCAGTAACAACCAACACTGAAACTTGTGAAGAAATAGACAACCTCAACAAACCAATCACAAGTGAGGAGATTGAATTGACCATCAAGAACCTCCAAAAAAGAAATATCCAAGACCAAATGGCTTCACATGTGAATTCTACTAAGCATTCAAGAAAGAATTAGTTCCAGTCTTGTTCAAACACTTCAAAAAAATTGAAGAGGAGGAAAACTGCCTATGTCATTCTATGAAGCCAACATGACCCTAATTCCAAAGCCAGACAAAGATACTACAAAAAAAACAGACCAATCTCTTTAATGAATTTAGATGCAAATATCCTTAACAAATTATTTACAAGTTAAATCCAGCAAAACATTAAAATAACTATACACAGTAACCAAGTGGGATTTATTTCAGTTATGCAAGGCTGGTCCAACATAAGAAAATCAATTAATGTAACATACCATATCAAAAAACCAAAGCAGAGGAAAACCATGATCACCTTGATTGATACAGAAAAGACATTTGACAAAATGCAACATACTTTCTTGATGAAAACACTTCAAAGGACAAGAATAGAAGGGAACTTCCTCAAAATGATAGAAGGAATAGATGAAAAACCCACAGCTAACATCATCCTTAATGGGGAAAGACTCAAGTCTTGCCCTCTAGGATCAGCCACAAGACAAGGAGGTCCACTATTACCATTGTCATTCAACATTGTGCTGGAAGTTCTAGCCAGAGTAATTAGACAAGAAAAACAAATAAAAGGAATTGTAATTTGAGTGGGCAATTGTGGTGAAGTGTCAGAGTTCTTGCCTGCCATGCTGCAGACCTGGGTTTGATTCCTGATGCTTGCCCATGCAAAAAAAAAAAAGGTATTGAAATTTGAAAGGAAGTAGCAAAACTACCCCTGTTTGCAGATGACATGATACTGTATAGTGAAATTCCCCCCAATTAGAAATATGAATGAATCTGATCTGGTTAGGACCAAGGTAAATCAGAATACAGGGTAAAGGATGCTATTGTCCATATTTTCAAATTTCAACTTCTGCATGAAACCAAAGGAAGAGATATTTATTTTGCAAAAATTTAAAATTCCTGTAGTACACCATCTGTTTAACCTGTCTGATCAGTTGACTTAAACACCTAATTACATGGAACCTAGAATAGGAAATGAGAACTTCTTATTCTATAAAGGTTACTGTAATACCCCAATACATTCCAGAGTATTTTCAGCAGGAAATAAAAAGTATTTGTAAGTTAACTAGAGGGACTGGAAGGAAAATGTGGAACTATTAAACTACCAGCCTGGTGAATTCCTAATGTTCTCTCATGCATTAGGGGCTCCAAATTTAATGATCCAAACCCTTGATCTTGAGTCTTGCTCTTATTAAATGTATTTCCATAATAATGAAACTAAGCCTATTTATAAATATGCCTCAGTGTCACCCTAGAGAACCTCTTTTGTTTCTCAGATATGGCCTCTCTGCCTAAGCCAAACTCTGCAAATAAACTCACTACATTTCCCCCTATGTGGGACATGACTTTCATGGGTGGTACATCTCCCTAGAAATGTGGGGCATGACTCAGAGGTATGAGCCTGGCCCTGGCATCATGTGATCAACAATGCCTTCTTGACCAAAAGGGGGAAGTGGAATGAAACAAATTAATGTTTCAGTAGCTCTATTGGTAGGGAAACTAAGAGATGCGGCCCCTTGGAAGGCAGTGTGGTTGTTCCAAGGAGGCTAGGGTTGGGTTTACCATATGATCCTGTAACTCCATGGCTTAGTTTGTATCTGGAGCTGAGTGTGGGCACAAGAATGGACATTTTCACATTGGTATTTATGGTAACAGTGTTCATGATTCAAAATGGATGCAGCTGGCCTAAGGGTACAATGACTGAGTAATGGAAGGAAATACTGTGGTGTATACATGCAATGGACTAGTGAGTGGTTGCAATAAGGAATGAACTGGTGAGATAGGCAACTAGGTGTGTGAACCTTAAAGACTGAATGATAAATGAAATGTCAGAAACAGAAAGACATATGTTATTGTGCCTCACTCATATGGACAAACTATGATATAAAAAGTGGGTGAACTGAAGTTGAGAGCATGGGTTATCAGGTTGAGGCCTATTGTAAAGGGTTCTAGACTGTAAGCTCTTATAGCAGCCATATGTATTCTGGAGTTATAACTATTATTTTTAAGTTCTGAGATACTGAGCTGTTTATAAATAACCTTGTTATTCCCAGAAACTTTCGGTATTTATGTGACACCTAAGACTTAGAGTTAGAGCTCTAAAGATATAAAGTCATCACAACCCCATGGAGAAGCTAAAAAAATGTTGCCATGGCTAAGAGATTTCAAATAGAGTTAACTAGTCATTCTGAAGGTTACTCTTATGCAAGCTTAAGCCAGATATTCTAAATTGTCACAGTATGCCAAGCCCAAACCAACAGTATTCTTGAAAATCTTAAAGAACATCCAGGGCTCTAAGACTCCACAAAAGTTTTACCTATTAAGCTTATTTTTTCAGAAATGGAAATCCTCCAGATGGCTCCTATGCCAGATCATCCCTGAAACCAAGAGGTACTATTCTCTCCAAGAACATCAATCTGTTTCTTTCCCCTATCCCCTAATTTTGAAACCCTTTCCAGCAGAAAGAAGTTAGAAAGCCCATTACCCAGATATCCCTGAAGTTTGAGAGAATGATGAAATGAAAGTGAGGAGTTATAAATGAGAAATTAGTTATAAATGAAAAATTAAGATTTAACAAATGCTTATAATTACTAACTCATTATATAGATATTTCTTAATTTCTAGTGTATTAGAATAGTGAGAAGGAAATACCTGAAATTGTTGACTTGCAATGCAGTAGCCATGATTGTATATATATATTATAAACAAATTAATGTATAATTTTAGCATTCACCTTTTGACCCTGTGATTATCAACATTTCTGCATGACACCCCCATTATCCAGTGTATGAGTAAATGAGTGATAAAATAAAGACATGCATGAAAAAATAATAATATGTTAGTAATATGAGGAAAACAAACTTATGTAAACTATGGACAATAGTTAATAGTACTACTTTAATAATCTTTCATCAATTGTAACAAATTTAACTACTGTTAAAAACATTAGTAAGATTACAAAAAAGTGCTATCATCAATTGTAACAAATTCTCTTCAACAATGCAATGTTGGTCATGTGCAGGTGTATGAGAAACCTGTATTTTATGCACAACTGTTCTGTGAATACACAACTCCTCTAATAAAAAATTGTAATAGAAAAAATCTCAGGTTGACTTCCAATCAGTCATGTGAAGCTTTCCATGTGAATAGATGACCAGGGAAGGAAAGGAGTCACCATTCTGGCAATGAATGATAGGAATAATTGATGCCATTTATCAAGTGGAGATAAGATGGCTACTATTACACAGAAGGGATGGGGAGTGTGGTCGATGCCCAGATAATCTGCTTGGATATTTCTAGATATTTTGTTGAACAATTTTTATGATAAACAGATACACACAGAATGATGGCAACATGACCAGGGGCTCAAAATATTTAGGGATTGAAGGCTTGAGTTATGCCACCAAGTAAGCCAATCTGGACCAGTAAAGGGACTAACTAAGCATGGCAGAATTGTGAAATAGGCGATGGAAGAGGGTCATGATGGGTGTAAAGTTCTGCCATAAGATCAGACACAATAATTCATCCCACTAATATTTCTCTTAAAGGTTTCTCCAAGGAAAAAAGATTAAACAGATTCCTGGAAGAACAACTTCCAGAACACTTTACCTGAAGCAAGTGGATCTTGGTAGCACAAAAGATGGAAGATAGTGGATGCTGTGTTATAATGATCTTAAGCACTTATTCCCACAGCTGTTTGGTGCATAGGTGGCCACCAGTGCTCAAAGGAATCCCTTTGTGGAAGTTGCCCTTGGGTCTTGTCTCCTCCCATGAAGCGGTTGTATTCAATAACTGCCTAATGAGGAGATATCTCAAAGGACCAACTCACTCCCTCAATTGAGGATAACTATGAAGGGCTGCCTTGGCTCCTCAGGTATGCATGGGATTTGCAGAGCTTTGTCCACAAATGTACCATAGTTCATCTTCTCTTTCTATGCAATCCTGACTCCTTTGCTGCTCAATAGGTATTGATCCAAAGAAAACTGCCCAATAAACTTGATACATGCAGATCTCTGGCTCAGAATCTGCTTCCCAGGGAGAACAATGTGCAATGACATATATCCCTGGAATACATTAATGAGGACTATAATGTATAGGGTATTTCTGAGTGTATAGATATCAATCTTAAATGCAGTCATATTTCCTCAGATCTTTAAGTTCATCATGGATGTATAAATCCTATCTTATTTGCAGAAGAAATTTATATTATTTAATTTCTGCATGTAAGAGATTTGTGTATGGTACTTCCAAAACTTGGGGATAGCCCCTGGGACACATTACTAGACATTTACTAAAGGAAAAGTTTAGCACTCACTAAATTTAACTAACAGCTACATACAGTGTCTTATGTTTCAAAATTCTGAAACACTTTGATAGATTCTCCTCAAAATATATCATTGTTAATCACAATGTACATACTGTAGAACATTTGAACACTATCTCTCATGTAAATCTCATGTCTCATATTTCAAGTTACCAACATAGGGCTTGTTCAAGAGCAAATTAAGTGTAAAGTTAATAGAAAAAAGAAATAATAAAATAGAAGCATAAATTTATAAGAGAACAGTCATTAAAATAACATATGAAAGCAAAAGGTGCTCCTTTGAACAGATTAAAAAAATGACAAACTTTTAACTAAACCAATTTTAAAAATTCAGAAAGGATATGAACTACTAAAATGTAGAATCACTATAGATACCACAGGTTTTAAATTATTAGTGAATATTATGAATAATAAATTTCACAAATTCCTTGAAAGGCACAAATTACCAAAATCACAAGACTAAAAAAATAGAATGCCTAAAAACTTCTTTACCAATTAAGATAATTGAATATTTAATTTAAAATGATCCCACAGAAAGAATTATAGACTCATATGTCTACAGTGATGAATTCTATTGAAATTATTCTATTATTAGTAATAAATAATAACAATCCTTAAAAAAACTCTTTCAGAAAATGGAGTAGGTGGGGACACTTCCAAAGCTATGTAATGAAGTATCACACTGATGCAGAAAGTAGGCAAACATATCACAAAAAAGAAAGATATTACCTAAGATTACTCATAATTATGGACATAAAAGTTCTTAAGAAAATATTAGCAAATAAAATAAGGAGAATTCTAAAAGCCCATTACATTATGATCAACTAAGTTTTTTTCCCCTCTTGGCAAAGTTAGGTTAATGTAAGAAAACCAATCACTTAAATTTACCATACTGATGGAATAAGGAACAAGTTTCATAAGATCATCACATGAAATGCAAAAAAGCATTGGAAAAATACCCAATCCTTTTCTGGTAAAATCTTAAACCAAGAATAGAAAGAGACTTTCTAAACCTGATAAAGGACATCTATGAAAAACTTACAGATAATATCATACATATTGGTGAAAGACAATGCTTCCCTTTAAAATTGAGAGCAATAGCAGAGTGCATGGGTAGTTCAAAGGTAGAATTCTTGCCTGTTATGCTGGAGACCCACCCATGCACTCTTCCCACCCCCAAAGTAAAATATATCCCCTTAGCTGCAATAGCAAGATATTCACATGGAAATGAATGAAATGCGACACCCTCAGCACAGCAAACCAAAAAAATTTGAGAATATGATAAGAATTTCCATACTTACTACTTCTATTCAACATCATTTTTGAATCCTAGTCAATACAACCACATAACAATTGGTAAGAGTGAAATAAAACTGTCTCTATTTGTGGGCAATATGACACACTTAGAAAGTACTAAATATATTATTATAAAGTTTATTAAAATGAGTAAGTTCATTTAGGACAATCACAGGCTACACAGGTCAATCTAGAGAAATCAATTTTATTTCTACAATATTTAAAATGGTATCCAAAACCATTAAATACTTAAGGATGAATTAGCAAAATATGTTCAAGAGGTGGACAATTAAAACTTCAAACACTTCTGAGATAAAGTAGGAGATAAGTAAATGAAAAACACCATATTTCTGAATCAGAATATTGCTAAGATGAGTTGTTTCCAAACTGGTCTATAAATTCAATGCAATTTGAGTAAAAATTCTAGCAGGCTTTTTTCTAGAAATAATATATTATATTTCACAAAATTTAAAAGCTTCTTCAATGAAACACACTATTTACAAAGTAAAAGGCATATTTTAGATTGGAAAAGAAACATTACGAAACATTTATCTGACCAAAAATGTGAGTCCAGAGTATATAAAATAACACCTAAAGCTCATTTATGAGATATAGATGACCAAATAAAAATAGGCAATGTATTTAACAGAAACTTCACAAAATAGAATATTATGATGCTTATGAAATACATCTGAAAGGATTATCAACCTCACCATTCATCAGGGAATGCAAATTAAAACCACAATGAGATATAAACATTAATGGCTTCAAAGTACTAAAAGTATGAAGATTAACAATATTATATGTTAAGAAGAATGTGGGGCAACTGGAACTCTCATACACTGCTGCTTGGAATGCAAAATGGTACAGCCACTTTGAAACAGATTAGAGTTTCTCATAAAGTTAAACATACTTACAATATGAACCAACAATCCCATTCCTAGGTATTTACCCAAGTTAAATGAAAACAGCTATTCCAAAACAACTTGCATATTAATTTTTATAGCAACAGTAGTTATCATAGCTAAAATCTGGAAGTACCTAAAAGTCCATCATCAGATAAATCTTATATATTGATACAATGGAATTTTAATTAGCAATAAAAAGGAATGAGTTATTGATACATACAATGAGATGATAAATTTCTAGAAATGGTACAACTATAGTGACAGTGAATTAGTGGTTGTCTGAGTCTTGGGTGGGGAACAGAATTGACTACAAAAGTGCACAGCAATACTTTTGGAAGTAATGGAAATGATCTATATTGTGATTGTGGTGGTGTTTGCACAGTTATACATTTGTCAACTCATTGACCTATATGCTTAAAATGGGTCGATTTTGTTATGTGTAAATTATATCTCAATAAACTTGACAAAAAGTAAATGAGCCATTGACAACGTGAGAGGCTGAAGTGGTACATTAGGTATCCTAAACTATGAAATAGCCTTGATGGCAGAAGAAATCTATATTTTCACATTTTGTCAAGTTTGTGTTATGTATAATATGATTTCTTCAGTGTGGCTCCAATTGTATAGTAAAAATTTTGTCATATATATCAGCCTTTTTGGGAGCCGGATTCAGACATTACACTGTACCCATTTTAGTGTTCATTTTGTGGCAGTTAGAGCGTGAAGAGAGGAGAAAAAATCAACAGAGACAAAACCACACAGGGCTGACCAAGAAATAGAATCACACCTAGGAACTTGGGGAAATCCTGGAGAGTATTTTGTCTTAGTTTTGTTTTTAAATTTCCTAGGTTGATGAAGAAAATATCATGAAATGGGTTGGCATAAACAATGGTAACATCTTAGCTCATAGTTTGGAGGCCAAAAGAAAGTCAAAATTAAAGTGTCATCAAGGTGATGATTTCTTCCCAAAGACTGGCCTTATGGGGCTGACTCCCAGCAATCCTTGGCCCTCTGTCCCATAGCAAGGGATATGGGGGTGTCTCCTGTTCTCTCTCTCCCCTTCCATTGGTTTCAGCTTCTAGCATCCTATAGCTTTCTCCTTCTCATGTATGAATTCATTCAATTTGTAAAGGACTACAGTAATAGGATTAAGACACATCCTGACAGGGCTGGGCTACAAATGTGACAACTGAAATAACTTCATTATAAGGTCCTACTTACAATGGGTTTGCACTAACATGAACGGATTAGATTTAAGAACATATTTTTCAGGGGGTACAAATAGCTTCAAACCATCATATTTTGTAAAGCCATTTAATAGGATTTGGATCAACTATATATAGATTTTTAAAAAGATGCAAAACTACAACTGATATATGGATTACAAAAGTTGTGACTTTCCAAGATATTATTTTAAAATAAATTGTCCATTAATCATTATGACTGCATGTTAGCTGACCAGTTCTAGTTGAAAATGTCTCCCACTTTGAAGTGGGAAATGCAAACTAGATTTGTTTCAGGTGGTAATGATAGAGTGACCAAGTGACAAATCACTTATTCATATATACTCCTTATAGGAAAATACATTTCTTTATTTGGAAAATATCATATATAGATGCATTTTTATAACATCTCTACTAATGGGAAATATTCTTATTAGAACAAGTTTTAAAAGCAAAATAAAATAAAATGTACCAATCATTGGTTTTTATCAATACTTTTTTGGGATAATTTATTAAGACATCCATTAGATGGCACAAATTATTTTCAGAGCCTTGTTCTCTCTGCTTCAGATAATATATGCTCAAATACTAGTTCACCTAATTATTTCCTGCTTATTGTGTTCATTACTTTGCAGTCTGTAAATCACAAGCTTAAATGTTTCATTCATTATGGTAACTTTCCAGAAAACCTACAGATGGGTCCCTGGACAAGATAAGTCCTGAAATTCAAAGGGGCCAGCCTCTCCAGAATATCATCTAGTTCCATCCCCCTAAACCATATTACTGACATCCCCTTTCAACATGAAAATGTTAGAATGGGGATTGCCCAAATGCCCCTAAAGAGTGGTAAAAAGATCAAGGGTGATGTTGGAGTGATACAGAGATGGTAGGGTTTAACAAATGAGTATGACTGTTGAATCATTACACTAATATTTTTTAGTATCCAGTACCTTAGAGCAGCTAAAAGTAAAAACCAAAAATGATGCAATTGTTCACCATTCCCAACTCTGAAATTTGATTGATAGCTAATTATCTTGATGAGATTTCAAATATATTACTTTAATGTATATATGTTATTTTTCACAAAAAAATATGTATTTTTTCTAACCTTCAGTGTTTTGGAGCAGCTAGAAGGAAAAATCTGAAAGAGTGGAATGATAACCATAACAACTCTGAAATCTGTTCTGTATCCACTTCTTTAAGCATACTTTGAAAATCATTGTTTTTTTTTACTTTTCTTTGTATATATGTCATATTTACCAATAAAAGATGTTTTAAAAAAGAAATATAATTCAGCTATATGCTGCTTACAAAATATTCATCTTAAACACAAGAATCAAAGAGATTGACAGTGAAAGGATGGAAAATGATGCTCCACACAAGCAGTAACCAAAGGAAGCAGGAGTAGCTATATTAATATCAGACAAAATGAACTTTAAATATAAAGAGACCATGAGACAATCATATATATTAATAAAAGGGATAATTCACCAAGAAGAAATAACAATCATCAATGTTTGTGTTCCCAATCAAGAAGCTCCAAAGTATATGAATAAAACATTGGCAAAACTGAAGGAAGCAATAGATGTTTCAGCAATAATAGTAGAAGACGTCAATGCAGCACTCTCATCTATAGACAGAACAACCAGACAGAGGATCAAAAAGGAAATAGAAAACTTAAACAATTTGATAAACAAATTAGAACCAACTAGACTGTATATACCTCATTATACCCAACAACACCAGGATATACGTTATTCTCTAGTGCTCACAGAATATTCTCCAGAATACATCATATGTTGGAGCACAAAAGTTGAATGGCATGGAAATCTTCTAGGATAAAAGACAATGCCTCACCTGCTATAAGAGACATGTCAGAAGAGCAATAATTTCAAATTTAATGGTCCAAAATACTTACCTCCAAATTATATATTTTAGTTCTGAAGTAAGTTTGAAATGAGATGCTGAAAGAAAGTGAAAAGGAAGGAAAGACTGTGGAAATGCAAAGATTATAGCAAAGGCTTAAAATAATATTTATCAAGCATGGGAAATGGAATTGACCTGAAAAACCTAATAGGATTGCCTAGAATTTTAGAGAAACACCCATAGTAGCTAGATGGCTAGGGTCCTGAGGAGTACTTAACATGTACCTTGGTAAAAGTACTCTCCTTGAAACCAGGAACTTCTAGCTGAAAGGAAAGTGTATCTGCAGTTAACATTGTTTCTATTTCAAAGCCTTAAACATGCCATTTAGGAATCCTCCAAAACAGGTAGCTGCTGCAGGGAGTAGCTGACACTTAACTGTTAGATTTACCTGAAATAGCAATGTGTCTGGATGCCAGAGGAATTTTAAGGTTGAGGGTGCCTGGAGACCAGGATTTTAGATAATGATCCATGTTGCAAAATGCTCCTGGTGTCATAGAACCCCAGCTAAATTCAAAGAAGGATGATGCATTAACCACCTTTATATTCTGAATAATAAAATAGTTGCATGTATATCGCTTTGAAATAAGCTTAACAAAGTGTGCTCAATTAAAATTATTACTTATAATAGTAAAAACAATATAGTATTATCTAGTTAGCAGGCCCAGAGTTCTTTCTGTGCCACAGGAGTGACCAGTCAGGCCCTGTTGAGGAGTATTTTGAGGGTAATATATTTTATCAAACTAGTAAACATTGTATCCAGGTTGAAGATTTATGTGGAAATGTGTAAATCCTGATTAAAATATATCAATTATAGACAATAGATGAATCCTTAAAGAAGTGTGGAATTCTTCATGATTTTTCAGATTTTCTAAATATCAGTGGTCTCCAAGTCAATGAGATATTCCTTTAATGAATGATTCAAACCAGACCAAAACCCTCAGAGGATGAATTTTTAAAATGGCAATACTATTTAATAAATTTCCCTCTATAGTACTGAAAAATGTGAATTGGTTATTAAAATAGCTAAAATCATACTCAGTGATAGACATCATAATTTAGACTAAATTTTGGACAGATATCATTAATTTCTCTATGGAGCCTGGAAATAATTTAAATAAGGTAGGAAAGAGATATCCTTGAGATAAAGTAATGAGCCCCCAAAGAGCATGAGGACAAAGGGTACTTTGTATTCTTATCTACTTATGAAAATTCACTGTCATTTCTATGGCTTAAATTATGTAATAAAACCTTTAACCTGAAAACAAAGAGTCCATGCCATCACAAACTTAAGCAGTTGGAATCAAACATTTCACTTTTTTCACACCCTCAGGCATTCCAGTTTCAGCTGTTCACTGAAAGAGTTTGTCAGGGAACACTGATGGCTTTCATTTAACCACACTTGAACTGACTCAAGAAGCTCCAATGTATTCCCAGCATTTCTTTACTGAGCACAGACTTTCTCAGAGTTCCTGAAATCCTATCCTCATTGGAAGTTTTCTTCAACATTATTCTCAGAACATGGTCTAAAATCAAGAAAAAATGCTCAAATTGGAGTATCTTTCATTCTGTCAACAGAGTTTCTGATACTTTTCATATACCACAGTGTGATGTACAAAGGGGAGATAAACAGACCTGATGTATGCCATTCTGAAATTCAGTCTGGGAGAGCAGTCAGGAAAATACATAGAACAAAGGGATGTCAATATTTCAGGGTGTTGAGAATAGATGGTCATTCATATGTTAAAGCTTTAGCTTATGTGTAAGAGTAAAGCAAGAAATGTTTATTTGGTATAAAATTTATATTTTGACTAGCACATTTTCTAATATAACTTATAAGACAGTTTAGTTGAACATCCTAAGAACATGGAACCTTGAATAGAGCATGAGATTTTGTAGGTTTGTCCAGAGTGATGCCCTGATAAATCCCAGAATGATTTGAACAGTGAATTAAATTGTATTTGCAAAGTCCCCTTGGGGGAATGGTGAGAAAGGGGGGAAATTCAACTTTCCCACTTGGAGAAGGCCTGTTATTCTCACAAGCAATAAGGACAACCAAATCAATAGGCTGATCCTTCAACCTTGGGGTCTGTTCATATGAAACTTATCCCTGCAAAGGATAGGTTAAGCCTACTTAAAATTAGGCTAAGGGTCATCCCCAGAGAATCTCTTTTGTTGCTCAGATGTGGCCTATGTCTCAGCCAACATGGCAAGCAAACTCACTCTGTTTCCCCTCTCTATGTTGGGCATGGCTATCAGGGGTTAAAACTTCCTGGAAATGTGGTTCAGAAATACTAGAATGAGCTGGGACTCAGTATCAAGAGATTGAGAAAAATTTCTCAACTGAAAGGGGAAAGAGAAAAATGAGACAATATAAGGTGTCAGTGGCTGAGAGATTTCAAACATAGTCAAGAAATTATATTGGAGGTTATTCTTACACATTATATAGATACCCACTTTTTAGTTTAAAGTGTATTAGAGAGGCTAGAGGGAAGTCCTGGAAACTGTAGAGCTGGGATGCAGTAGCCATATTTCTTTAAGATGACTGAATAATGATATAGCTTTTGCAAAGTGACTGTGTGATTGTGAAAACCTTGTTCTGATGCTCCTCTTATCTATGGTATGGACAGATGAGTAAAAATATGGACTAATAAATAAATAAATAATAAGGGGAACAAATGTTAAAATAAATTGGATAGAGGGAAATACTAGTGGTCAATGAGAGGGAGGGGTAATGGGTATGGTATGTATAAGTTGTTTTTTTTCCTTTTTATTTATTTTTCTGGAGTGATGCAAATATTTTAAGAAATGATCATGATGATGAATATACAGGTATGCAATGATATTGTGAGCAATTGATTGCACACCAAGTATGGAATGTTCATATGTTAAGAATGTTCATATTTGTATGTTGTTTGGTTTTATCAATAAATTTTTTTAAAGAGAGAAAAATAATGAATGCAATATAATAGTTCCAAAATGATGTAATAAATGGTACAAGCTATAAACAGGAAAATGTAACAATAAAAAAAGAAAATATATAGTGCTAGTGGTACATATTTTGGTAGAAACACAAAAGTTTTTTTGCACTGTGGATAGGTACCAATGTTGGGCTTGAATATTCAAAATGTTAATAACTGTGTCAATATCTAAAAAAAGCTGATGCTGGGTCTTATTATAAATAGGTGGTTCCATGAGCAAGAAACTAATGTAATAGAATCTGTGGTACTCTGCAGAGGAATTGAAGTTTCTCATGCATCAGATTCTGCTGAGAGCAGACACACAAAATTGCCTGGAATTAAACAGGGCCCTCAATATCACAACTGCTGAGGCCTGCTCCCATAAGAAACTATTTAAAGTAAAGCAAGTACTCAATATCTCCCTAGGTATAAACTAAAATAGGAAAAAATTGCTCATGGCCCAGATTCATGAACTGTGTGAGCTTATGGGTAGTTTTTTGTTCATTTGTTTTTTTTTTTTTTGCATGGGCAGGCACCAGGAATTGAACCCAGGTCTCCAGCACGGCAGGCAAGAACTTTGCCAGTTGAGCCATCATGGCCCACCCAACTTATGAGTAATTTTGAGACTGAAAGTGCTTCAGGGCAATTTCAAGCTTCCTACCATCTCCCAATCCCATCATTGCCCATCTGTCTCCCCAATAAGTAGTCTCTATGCTGTGGGTCCCTGCTGGTGTCAGAACACATAAGACATTGACTCATGATCCTGTTTAGAAAACTATGTGATATATGGTTATAAAGATCCCCATGTAACTCTTCCAATATCACTACATATACCCCAAACTTTCTTCCCATAGGAAGAGTCATTGCTTCTTGGTCTGAATCCCATTGGGAATACAAAAAACCTATCAGGATGAGTCAAACCTGCAGATTCATGACCTGCATCATGATGAATATGTATGAGGAAATGGTGAAAACTGATAGAGGTACAGTGCTTTCTGATTTCAGAAATGTTGGCATGATCAGAAGATGCAAAGTCTACATGGAAACATCATAGATTACATATATGAACAAAGATAGCATAAAGCTTAATGAAATATTGTAAAGGATCTTAAACTCTAAGCTCTCACAGCAGTCATATATATTTAGGAAGTGTAACTGTTAATTCCACATACTCAGATACTGAACTGTTTGAATATAACTGGGTCTTTCCCAGAAAGTTTATGTATTTATGTGACACTTGAGACTCAGAGTTAGAGCTGTGAAGCTTTGAAAGTCAGCAATACCCCATATAGGGACTGCTTAAAAAGTTGAAAAAGTGATCAGACCTCGAGTAGACATATGAATGAAGATTGGGTGAAAGATGGCATATATCCATGTTTTAAAACTCCATCTTCTGTATGAGTCTACAGGGAGAGATGTTTATTTGGTGCAAAATTTATATCTTGTGTAGCACATTTCCTAATTTTACTTTTATGGTCAGTTTAATTGAACACCATAAGAACCTAGAATCTTGAATAGGGCATGAGATTTTGTTGGTTTATGCAAGTTAGTGTGATGACCCAATAAATCCCAGAGTGATTTGAACAGCGAATAAAGAAGTAATTGCAAAGTCCCCTTCGGGGGATGGGGAGAAAAGTGGAAATATTAAACTTTCCCATTTCAAGAATTTCTGATATTCTTACAAGCAGTGGTGACAAGCAAATCAATAGGCCAAGCCCTTGATCTTGGGGTTCACCCCTTTGAAAATTATCCCCGCAAAGGATAGGTTAAGCCTACTTAAAATTAAGCCTAAGAGTCACACCTTGAGAATTGCTTTTATTGCTCAGATGTGGCCTCTTTCTCTAAGCTGACATGGCAAGTGAATTCACTGCACCCCCCACATGAGACATAACTCCAAGGGGGTGTAAACAGCCCTGGCAATATGGGGCAGAAATCCCACGATAAGCTGGCACCTGTCATCCGGGGATTGAGAAAATCTTCTTGACCAATAAGGGGAAGAGAGAAATGAGACAAAATAAAGTCTCAGTGGCTGAGAGATCTCATCAGAGTTGAGAGATTATCCTGAAGGTTATTCTTATGCATTGCATAGATATCCACTTTTTAGTTTAAGGTGAACTGAAATGGCTAGAGGTAAGTACCTGAAACTGTAGAACTCTTTTCAGTATCCCTGCTTCTTACAGATAACATAATGATATAGCTTTTACAATATATGTGTTCATGAAAAGCTTGTGTCTGATGCATCTTTTATCTAGGGTATGCAAAGATGAGTAAAAAATATGGATAAAAAGATAAACAAATTGGAGGAACAAATGTTAAATAGAGTCAACTGAAATATTAATGGTCAAAGAGGGAAAAGTAAGGGGTATGATATGTATGAATTTTTTCTGTTTTCTTTCTTTTGCTGGAGTGATGCAAATGTTCAAAAAATATGATCATGGTGATGAATACTCAACTATGTGATGATATTGTGAACCATTGATTGTTTACCATGTATGGAAAGTTTGTATGCCAAGAATGTTTGTACATTTCTTTGTTAAATTTTTACAACAAATATTAAAATAAAAATATGTTGAAAGATCAATCTAGAGACTTGCTTTTCTGAAGCTTATTTATATAGCAGAGAAGCTAAGCCTACCTATAGTTATACATAAGAGTTACTTTCAGAAGACTTCTTTTGTTGCACAGAGGTGGCCTATGTCTTTCTCTAAGTCCAACTCTGCCAATAAAATCATTATTTCCCCCCATATGTGGAACATGACATCCAGGGATAAAAGTCTTCTTGGCAATGTGGGATATGAATTCCAGGGATAAACTTGGCCTTGGAACCATGGGATTGATACTTGCCTTTCTAATCAAAAAGGGGTTAAGAATTCTAACCAAGATATCAGTGGCTGAGACAGTTCAAATAGAGGCAAGAGGATGGACTGGAGGCTATACTTACAGAAGCTTCAGATAGATATTGCTATTTATTATTATTTGTCAACCCCCAATCAAAACCATTCCTGCCAACTCTAAAGTACACCTAAGGCTTTAGCTGTGGTCCTACAAAATTTCCTTGACCTATGACTACTTTCCAAAAAAAACTACAACCTCCAGAGGGGTTCTCAGGCCAAATAAATCCTGAAACAGAGAAGAGCCGGCCTCTCCAGAACATCAACTAGTTTTACCTCCTTATCCTATATTATCAATAACCTTTTTCAACATGAGAACATTAAATTGGATGTAGCCAAAATACCCCTAAATATTGGAAGAAAGATCAAAGTAGAAGGTGGAGCTACAATATAGAGTATAGTATTTAACAAATGGGCACAACCGCTGAATCATTATATTGATATTTCTGTTAGTCTCCAGGGTTTTCAGCAGGTAGAAAAAGAGCAAAATTTTGAAATTGTAACCCATACCAAATTCTGAAATCCAATCTATAACTACATGCTGTAGTGTACTTTGAAATTTAAGAAAAAATAAGATAAATTTAATTAAAGAAAGCTTTTAAAGCTCTAAAAGAAAAATGACAATCTGTTTTATTTTCTGGTTTTCTAACCTAGTCAAATAATCTGAATAAATGAGGGTGGAATAATAACATTTAGGCATTCATGCTCATAACCAGTTCTTCATTTAATCACATATTATGAGTAAGTTACCACACAGAAGTTACCACAGGAAAAGAAGAGCTAAAAACGGGAAGGACAAGGACAACTCACATATGGCAACCAATCTGAGGCAGAAGAAAAGAACACGCAATGACATGAGAATTGTATACCAGGATAGGTCCAGCAGGCCCACAGAACACAAGATTGGAGTTAAGAATTGGACAGCTACAAGAAAGAGGATTTCTCAGGTGAAGAAAATTATAAAATGGATTATGAGCTGGATATGAAGAAAGGAGAGTAATTTTACCATTATTTTTGGAGCAAGAATAAGTGAAAATGGGAAATTGAGAATATGAAAAGATTAAAATAAAGTGAAGAAATAAAATCACACATTGGCTTTGTTTTTTTGAGAAAATGAATTAAATAAATGGACATTTAGCTAGGCAGATATATTTAAAAAGAGAGAGTATACAAATAAATATCAGATATGGGAAGGAGGTTAAAACTACTGACAATGCAGAAATAAAGGAGAAAAGATACTATGAATATGCTAACAGGGTGCATGGGTGGTTCAGTGGTAGAATGCTCACCTTCTATGCAGGAGACCCAGATTCAATTCCTGGACCATGCACCCTCCAAAATGTATATATCCTAACAAACTGGAAAACTTAAATGAAATGGAGAACATCTTAATAAAGAATGAACAACAAATATGATTTGAGAAGAAATAGGAGACCTTAACAAACCAATCATAAGAAAGTTTAGCATCAGTCTTTCAAAAACTGCCAAAAAATAAAGCCCAGGACCAGATGGCTATAACATATGCATTCTATCAACCATTCAAGAAAGAATTAGTATGAATCTGCTCAAATCCTTCAAAAAATTGAAGAGGAGAGAAAGCTACTTAACTCATTCTATGAAGCCAACTTCACACTAATAGTAAAGCTAGGCAAAGATACTTCAAGAGAAAATTACAGACCAATATGTTAAACGAAAAAACCCTACATTCCATATCTCTTACCCCTCAATCATTGACTATTAATATTGCAACGTACCCAATATTTTTACCCCTTATCCCCCACCCTAATATTCATTTATTATTTGATTCCTTATTTGTCCTTATTTTTTTAACCCATCTGTCCATACCTTCAATAAAGGGAGTGCCAGCCACTAGGTTTTCAAAATCACATAGGCACATTGTAAAAGATATATAGTTATATAATCATTTCCAAGAGTCAAGGTTGAAGGAATGCAGTAGAACAGTTTCAGGTTCTTCCCTCTAGCCACCCCAATACACCACAAACAAATAAGCAATATCTATATAATGCATAAGAATAATCTCCAGGACAACATCTCAACTCTGAAATCTCTCAGCCACTGAAATTTAATTTTGTTTCATTTCTTTTTCCCCCCTTTTGGTCAAGAAGGCTCTATCAACCCATATCCTTATTCCTGGCTCATCCCCAGGAGTCATGTTCCACACTGGCAGCATTATTTGTACCCCTGGGAGTCATTTTCCATGTATGGGGCATGGTCAGTGAGTTCACTTGCTCAGTTGGCTTTAGAGTAAGAAGACCATATGTGAGCAACAAAATAGATTGATTGGGGTGACACTTAGGCATAAATATCAGCAGGCTTAGCCTCTTGGCAGGAATGATTTCCTAGCAACAAGCCTTAAAATCAGGGGTTCAGCATAATGAAATAGTTGCCCACACAGCTTGCAGGAATATCAGGAATTCTCAAGATAGGGAAGGGTAATATTTCCTCCTTTCTTTTCAGTTACCCAAGAAGACTTTGCAAGTAATTTTTCATTCTCTGCCCAAATTACTCTGTGATGTAACAGGGCACCACTCTAACCTGTAAAAACTAACAAGACCATGGATCCTATTCAAGATTCCAAGTAATTATGGTGTTTGAATAAGCTGACCATACAAATTAAATTAGATAATGTGCTACCCGATTGTGCTGGTTTGAAAGGAAGTATGTCCCCTAAGAAAAGCCATGTTTTAATATAAATCCCATTTCATAAAGGTAGAATAATCCCTGTTCAATACTGTATGTTTGAAATTGTAATGAGATCATCTCCCTGGATGATGTGATTTAGTCAAGAGTGGTTGTTAAACTGGATTAAGGGATGTCTCCACCCATTTGGGTGAGTCTTGATTAGTTTGTGAAGTCCTATAAAAGGAAATATTTTGGAGAATGAGAGATTCTGAGAGAACAGAATGACATAGCCACGAGAAGCAGAGTCCACCAGCCAGCGACCTTTGGAAATGAAGAAGGAAAATGCCTCCCGGGGAGCTTCACGAAACAGGAAGCCAGGAGAAGACACTAGCAGATGATGCCATGTTCGCCATTTGCCCTTCCAGATGAGAGAGAAACCCTGAACTTCGTCAGCCTTCTTGAACAAAGGTATCTTTCCCTGAATGCCTTAAATTAGACATTTCTATAGACTTGTTTTAACTGGGACATTTTCTCAGACTTAGAACTGTAATCCAGCAACTCATTAAATTCTCCCTTTTAAAAGCCATTCCGTTTCTGGTATATTGCATTCCAGCAGCTAGCAAACTAGAACAGATTTTGGTACCAGGAGAGTGGGGTGCTGCTGTGGTTTGCAAATACCAAACATATTGGAACAGCTTTTTAAATGGATAAAGGGAACATTCTGGAAGAGTTGTGAGAAGCTTGATAGAGAAGGCCTAGAATTCTTCAGAGAGACTGTTGGTAGAAATGTGGACTCTAAAGATACCTCTGACCAGGCTTTAGACAGAAATGAGGTACATATTATTGTAGGCAGGAAGGAAGACGAGCCCTGTTTTAAATGGCAGATAATCTGGCAAAATTGACTAGTGGCTTTGGCTGGAAGGCAGATTTTAAAAGCCATGAACTTGGATATTTAGCAGAAGAGAGCTTCAAATTAAATGTCGGAAGTGCAGCCTGGTTTCTCCTTGCACCTTATAGTGAAATGTGACAGGAAAGAAATACGCTGAAAACTGAACTCTTGAGTGAAAAGAAACCAGAAATTGAGGTCCTGGAAAATTCTGGGCCTCCAGAAAGGGAGATCCCAGAGAATAGTGTCCCACATGAGGACATATCCAAATGTGGAACCAGCCAGCCATTTCAGAGAAAGTCAGGATCGGACATGGAGTTATCCAGGAAAGATTTGTGGAAACTCCTAATGTGTGATGGGCATGATCCAAGCCTACTGCATAGAAAGCCAACGAGAGTGTTGTGGGACCTGTATAAACAGAGCCGCTGTCAGTCTGGACTCGGGGGTTCAGAGAAGGGACACATTGGAGGAAAAATAACTTCAGAGGCAAAACCATGGAGGCTAAGGTCTGAAGTCAAGAAGCCTTGGGCCAGGAGAGCAGACCCTCCCAAGCCCGTGGAAAGGGTGAGTTTGCCCCAAAGGCAGAGAATGGGCCTTCCAACTCATTGTAGTGGAAGAGTTATGCTGCCTCAGGCCTTGGAGAAGGTGAAGCACATTCCTTGGGGTTTGGGGAGAGCCTGGCTGCCACCATATGGAGGGGTTGAGCATGTGCCCCGGAGATAGCAGAGAGCTTGGGTGTGACCACAGTGCTTGGAGAGGGTGGAGCCTAGAGAAGAGTGGTCTCCCCAATATCCCCCAAGGTTGCATTCAGAGAGAGGCAAGCATAGGCATTTGGAAAGGGTGAGACTTCTGCTTTCTAAAGCCCTGAGGATAAATGACTCTCAGACTTTGAAATCTAATGGACTTTGCCTTGCAGGTTTTAGAAACTGTATGGGTCCAGTGACCCCTGTGTTCCTTCCTCCCTATGGAAATGTGTATATGTATCCTATGAATGTTCTTCCTTTGTATGTTGGCAGCAAATAACTTGTTATGAGTTTTCAAAGGTCCAGAGCAAATGGAGAGAATTTTGCCTGAAGACAGACCATACCTGTAACTGACTTGATGAGATTTTATACTGTCTCTAATTTTGTACTTCATTGTGTTGCTACTGAAAGGTTTAAGGTTTCTGATATTGTTATGAAATTAATGTATTTTGTATATGGGAAAAACATGTCTTTTTTAGGGTCCAGAGGGTGGAATGTGCTGGTTTGAAAGGAAGTATGCCCGCTAAGAAAAGCCATGTTTTGATATAAATCCCATTTCTTAAAGGCAGAATAATCCGTATTCAATACTGTATATTTGAAACTGTAATGAGATCATCTCTCTGGATGATGTGATTTAGTTAAGAATGGTTGTTAAACTGGATTAGGGGATGACATGTCTCCACCCATTTGAGTGGGTCTTGATTAGTTTCTGAAGCCCTATAACAGAGGAAACATTTTGGAAAGAGAGACTCAGAGAGAGCAGGGAATGTTGCAGCACCACAAATCAGAGAGTCCACCAGCCAGTGACCTTTGGAGATGAAGGAGGAAGACACCTCCCGGGGAGCTTCATGAAACCAGAAGCCAGGAGAGAAAGCTAGCAGATGATGCCGTATTCACCATGTGCCCTTTCAGCCGAGAGAGAAGCCCTGACTGTGTTTGCCGTGTGCCTTCTCACTTGAGAGAGAAACCCTGAACTTCATTGGCCTTCTTGAAGCAAGGTATCTTTCCCTGGGTGCCTTTGATTGGACATTTCTATAGACTTGTTTTAATTGGGACATTTTCTCAGTGTTAGAACTGTAAACTAGCAACTCATTAAATTCCCCTTGTTAAAAGCTGTTCCGGGGCGGGCCACCGTGGCTCAGCAGGTAAGAACGCTTGCCTGCTGTGCCTGAAGACCCGGGTTCGATTCCTGGTGCCTGCCCATGTAAAAAAAAAACAAAAAAAAAGCCGTTCCGTTTCTGGTATATTGCATTCTGGCAGCTAGCAAACTAGAACACTGATATATAATTTTTGCACTAAATGAACACCATTCCCTTTGTTATGACGCAAAAGTTGAAGTTTTAAAATATAGACCACATCATCCTTTACCTTACAATTTGATTTACCTTAGTCCTATCCAGGTCCACTTCATCCACATCTTCAATCAGACTGATCACAATGAGTGAGTTTTTAAAAGAACTCAGTTGAATTCAGTTGAAGTTTTTAAAAGAGAAGTTAGAAAGATCTCAAAATCTCAGAGCTGACAAATTATCCATCATTTGGAGATGCAGAAATGAAACACCACAGAGGATGCCATTTGAAATCAGAAGCCAGGAGAGGAGGTAAGCAGAAATTGCCATATGCCTTCAAAATGTGATGGACAAACCCTTTGGAAATGTTCATTTCTAACTTAACAAATCCCCCTTATAGAAACCAGTCCATTCCTAGCATTCTTGCAGCTTTAACAAATAAAAGTAGATTTTTGGAGCAAAGAAGTGTGTTGATGAGTTTGCAAATATCAAACATGTTGGAAACTTTTAAAAATGATAATTGTGAGGCACTTAATAGAAGAAGCTTTGATGGCAGAAAGGTGGACTTTAAAGATATCTCTGATGATTTCTTATGTCAAAATGATGAATGCATCACTGCAAATTAGAAGAAGCCAACCCCTTTTTTTCACAGTGACAGAAACTTTGGATAAATTAAATTCTGGTGCTAGACGGAAGGGAGAACTTGAATGCAATATCTGTGCACTTAGCTTAAGAGATTTACAAATTAAATTTGGGAAATACAGTCTGGTTTATTCTTGCAGCTTATAGCAAAATGAAATAGGAAAGGGATAAACTGAGAGGTGAATTCTTGGGTACAATGAAACCAGAAGCTGATGATAATGGATTTTGGACCTCTGAATAGGGAAGCCATAGGGAATAGTGCCACACATGAGGATTTAATCAAACATAGAACAAGTCAGTCATTACAGGACAAGCCAGGATTGTAGATGGAGCTACCCAGAAAGAATGTGTGGAGGGTCCTATTGTCTGATGGCCTCAATTCCTGTACGTTTCATGCCAAGTCAACAGATTTTTTTCTGAGACCTGTAAATTAAGCCATTGCCAGCCTAGAGTAAAAGACATAGAAAAGATACAGATCGAAAGAGAAATGAATTCAAAGGCAAAACTATGGAAGCTGAAGTCTGAAGTCACAAAAGCAGAAGCCAGAAGAGCAGATTCATCCATGCATGTGGAATGGATGAGCTTTCCCCAGAGGGTGTAGGTACACCTTCCTCCTTGATGTTTGGGAGTTTTATGATCTCAAGCCTCAGAGAAGATGGAGTACATTCCTCTGGGGTTGCACAGAGCCTGACTGCCATTCTATTGTTCTGAAGGAGTTGAACATTTGCCCTGAAGATGTCAGGAAATCTGGGTGGCACCCAGAAGCTTGAGGAGGGTGAAGCCAAAAAATATTGTTTCCAAAAGGGAGAAGAGTGAAATGAGACAAAGTGTCAATGGCTGAGAGATTCCAAACAGAGTTGAGAGGTTATCTTGGAGGTTATTCTTATGCATTAAGTAGATATCAACTTTTATTCAAGATGTAACAGAAAGGCTGACGGGAACTGCCTGAAAATGTAGAGCTATGTTCCAGTAGCCATGGTTCTTGAAGATGATTGTATAATGATATGGCTTTCACAATGTGACTGTTTGATTGTGAAAACCTTGTGTCCGATGCTCCTTTTATCTATCTTGTCAGCGGATGACTAGAACATATGGAATAAAAATAAATAATAGGGGGAACAAATGTTAAAATAAATTTAGTTTGAAATGCTAGTGATCAATGAAAGCAAAGGGTAAGGGTTATGATATGTATAATTTTTTTCTGTTTTCACTTTATTTCTTTTTTCTGAATAGATGCAAGTGTTCCAAGAAATGATCATGATAATGAACATACAACTATGTGATGATATTGTGAATTACTGATTATATATGTAGAATAGAATGATCAAAATAGGAATGTTTGCATTTGTTTGGTATTTTTGGTATTTAAAAAAATAAGATAAAATAAATTTTAAAAAAATCCCCAGCTCCTAAAAAAAAATTGTCTCCCCATATCCTAGTGTTTGGAGAGAGCAGAGCTGCTGCATAAGCTCTTGCAAAGAGTGGGAATACCACTTTCTAAAGCTTTGAGAAAAAATAAATATCAGGCTCTGAAATCTAATGAAGGTTGCCATGTAAGTTTTTGTAACCATTTAGGTCCAGTGACCCCTATTTTCCTTTCAATTTTTCTAATGGTAATAAATCATTTACCATATAACTGTTCCTTCTTTAAATACTGGAAGCAAATAACTTGTTCTGAGTTTTATAATTTCAGAGCCAGGTAAGAATTTTGCCTTAGGGCTGAACATATTGATAACTGACTTGATGAAATTAAAAAAAAAGTTTAATTGGTATTGAATTTACATTTTTACTGAAATGGTTTAAATCTTTTGTGATGTTATGATAAAATGAGTGTATTTTTATATAGAAAAATTTAGTGTGTTTTTTCAGGAGAGTTGAGTATTATTAGGTGAAATATATACCTTTTATTATTTTCAATTTAGAAATTATGTATGGTTTAAGATGATGTGTATAGCTGCCAAATTGACAATAGGTGGACACTGTGAAAGGTTCATGTGTCAACTTGGCCAGGTCTAGTGCAGATTAAGGAAATACTGGCCTATCAGTTGCTGCAGATTTAAATCATCAGCACACTGATTTAGTTTGAGGCTTATTGCCTCTGCAATTACCTGAGGGGTATGTCTTCCACAATGAATGATGTTTAATATAGTGAACTGAGCTTTAAATAGGGAGTCAGAAGGAGTTCAAAAGCACAAAGCTGACAGAGATCCAGCTGTTTGGTGATGCAGAAAGAAAAGACACAGGGGAAGCTATTTGAAACTGGAAGCCTGGAGAGAAGGCCTGCAGATGTTAAATGTAAATAATTGAAACTCTACAGTCAAAAGGCAAAGATTGGCAGAATGTATAAAAAGAAAAAATACATACTGTTTCCAAAACACTCACCTCAAATTCTCGTTAAATTGAAAGAGAAAATATTCCATGGAAATAGTAACCTAGAGATAGTTGGAGCAGCAATACTAATATCAGATAAAATAAACTTTAAGTAAAAGCTCTCACAAGGACAAAGATAGATAACATAAACATACAAAGAATCAATTAAAGAAGATATAACAATTATAAATTTATGAACCTAACAGCAGAACCACAAATTATGTAAAGAAAAACATTGACAAATTTGAAGGGAAATCTACAGTATAGTAGGAAATCACAACATAACACTTTCAATAATGGATAAAGCATCTAAAAAGAAGATCAACAAGGTAACAGAACATTTAAATGATGTTATAAGCCAACTAGTCCAAGCATAGAAGAGTAGAACAATTTAGTCAATGACTGCAGAATAATCTACCATAGTGCACACACTCATTATCTAAGATAGATATATGAAGTTTCAATGAATTAAAATTATTGAAATCAAAGTGCATCTTCTACAGGCACTGTGGAATGATGCTAGAAATCAATAAGAGAAAGGCAGTGGAAAATTCAAAATATGTGGAAATAAACCACATATTCTTGAACAATGTATGGTTATTCACGTGGGGGAATAAGATATATCTTGAGGTGAATGAAAGAGAAAACTCAACAAGCCAAAAGTTATGGGATGCATCAAATACATGAAGGGAAATCCATTTCTAACACATTCTGAGGCCAACATCATCTTAACAGCAAAGCCAGATAAATATATGAGATAAAATTGTAGACCAATATCCCTATGGATATGAATATAAAAAATTTAAATAAAATGCTAGTACATCAAAAGAATTGTATACCCTGATCGAGTGAGATTTGTCTTAGTCATTCATGAACTTTTCAATGTGAGAAAACCAATCAATTTACTAATATATGTCAATAGAAATAAGGAAAAATATGGCTGTTTCAATTGATGCTGAAAAAGCAGTTCACAAAGTCCTTATCGCCCCTTCTTGATAAACCACTTAAAAGACTAGGAACAGAAGTAAATTTCTCAACATGATAAAAGACATGTAAGAGCTCACACCATATTAAATGTGCAAGACTGAAAATGTTCTCTGTAAGATCAGGAATGCCCAATGTCAACATTGTTACTCACCAGTGTACTAGAAGTTCTAGCTGGAGTAATCTTGCATGCAATAGAAATAAAATTGGAAAGGAAAAAGTAAAACTTTCATTATTTGCAGATGACAATTCCAAATTTCACAGCAAAGCAGTAAGAGTTAATGAATTCAGGAAAATGGCAGGGTACAATATCAACATACAAAAATCAGTGGTGGCTCTAAACACTAGGAAAAAATAATCCAGTGATGAAAACAATAAATCATTCAATTTATTATTACAAAAGAAAGAATCAACTATCTATGAACAAACTTAATCAAGGATGTAAAGGGCTTGTACATGACAGATTTAAAATCATTGAAAGAAATTAAATAAGACCTAAAATAGAATATCTGTCTTCACTGATAAGAAAATCAAATATTGTTAATATATCAATTCTAGCCAAAGCAAATTGGAGATTCAATGAAATCTCAATCAACATTCCAACAGTTTTCCTTATAAGACGAATTTACGGAAATTAAATCAGAACTGCAATGAGACATGACTTTACACCACAAGCAAGGTTATTATTTAAGAAACAGGATGTATTAATTTCTGTCAGGGCTGCTGAGAAATAGGAAACTTCATACATTATTGCTGAGAATGTAAAATGACAGTTGCTATAGGAAACAGTTTAGCAGTTTCTTAAAAAGTTAAACATAAAACTAGCATATGAATCCCACATCTAGGTACTCAAGATAATTAGAAACAAGGACTAGAGAGATGTTTGTACACCAGTCTTTATAGCAGTATTATGACGAAAATAGCCAAAAAGATGGATGCATCCAAAATATCCATCCATAGGTGAATGGACAAACAAAATATGGTATGTGTGTATATGTAATCTAATATCACTCAGTTCTAAAAAGGAATGAAGTTATGATATAAACCACTACACATTGATGAAACTTGAAGACATCATGTGAATGAAATAATCTGGAACTGAAGAAATAATTGAGACATGATTCCACTTATAGAAATTATCTAGGATATGCAAACTCATGGGTTACAGAAAGTAGAGTACAAGTTATGGGGGAGGGGAGAGGAAGAGAACCAGGAGATAATGCATACTGGGTTTATGGTTTCTGCTTGAGGTGATGGGAAAATTCTGGTAATGGATAGTGGTAAGGGTTTATACATTATGAGCTTCACTATTCCCACTGAAATGTATCCTTGGGAGTCATTGAAAAAGGAAAGCTTTTATTTTTCCACATTTAAAGAAACAAGAGAATCTAGTTAGTGTCAAAAACAATTAATGCAATACATGATTCTCAATGGGACCTAACAATGGAAAAGACTCAAAAGCATGTTAATAGAACATAAGAAAAAACCTGGAACATAGACTGGAAATTTTATGTCAAGATATAAAACTTCAAGTTTTATATCAATATTAAATTAAAATGTAAGGAAATATAAATCTTGTGATAGGAGGTGGTTTCCTTTACCATACACCCAAAACACAAGCAATGAAAAAGGAAATAGATAATTGATATCTTCCTAGAATTAAACATTTTGTGCATCAAAGGATTTGTCAGGAAGGGAACAAGGCAAATTAGACAATAAGAGACAATATTTGAAAACCACATATCAGATAAGGGCATAGTATCCAGAATATATAAAGATATTCTATAACTCCACACCAAAAAGACAAACAACCCAATTAAAAAATGAGCAAATGACATTAACAGACACTTTTCAGGAGAGGAAATACAAATGGTCAAAAGGCATATGAAAAGATACTCAACTTCACTGTCTTTTAGGGAAGCACAAATTAAAACCCCAATGAAATATCATTTCACATCCACTAGAATGGTCATTATAGCAAAAAGACATAAAGTGACAAGTACAGAAGGGAATATGGAGAAAGAGGCAGGCATCCACACACTTGGTGGGAATGTAAAATGGTACAACCACTCTGGAAATCAGTTTGATGTTTCCTCAGTAAGAGGATCTGACGTTTGTATGATTACTCTTCTTTCAAAGAGTTGTATCCAAAGCTGTTCTTTCCCATTTCTTTACTGTCTTCCCCAAAGCTGTTCTTTCCCATTTCTTTACTCTCTTCCCTGTTTCTGTTTTAACAGGGATTTATTTTCTTAAATAAATGTAAAATTTGTACAAAAGTATCTTCTGTGAAAGTGATTTGTAAACTATAGGCTTCATACCTGGGAGATGTCTTGAGCTGTGGGTTTTTTGTTTTCTCCAAATAAATCACTCTTTAAAGTTCAAAAAGCAATGTTAATGAGACACATGAAAAAACTGGAACATACACTATAAGTTTATATCAATATTAAATTTCTTGAACTGCAAAGCTGCACTTAAAGGTGATCACATAAATGAATAACCTTGTTTTGAGGAAATGTACATGGAAATACTGTGTTTAAGGAGCATGATATACATAATCTACTCTCACATAATTAGAAAATTAAAGATAAGTGAATATATAAAATACAGCAAATATAGGAATATGTTAAAATTGGTATGTTCTGAAGTTTGTATTACTTCTCCAAATGCTCTTTAAGTTTATAAACATTTCACAATAAAAGGTTATATATATATAGAGAGAGAGAGAAAAGGGAATTAAAATCTATTCTATAAAACTCAAACACCAATAAAGGCAGTAGTGGAGGAATTAAGTAAACAAAAATATTTTTGGAAAACAACTAACAAAAGGCACAGTATAAGCCTTTTCTTATAAATAATTACTTTAAATGAAAATGGATTAGATTGTAATTAGTACAGAGATTTGCATAATGGGTAAAAAGTGATAGAACACTGTCTATACAACCCACTTTAGACACAAATCCCAAATAGGTTGAAAGTGGAAGAATGGAAAAAAAATTAAAATTACTGCATGCAAACAGTCACCAAAAGAGATCTGGGCTGTCAGACAACATTAGGTCAGTTATTATTATGAGACATATCAGTATATATCTATATAAGGATGTCTTCAAGAAGATATAATTATAAATATATATGCACACAACAATGAAAACCAAAATATATGACTGTTTGAAGGGAGAAACCATTCCACAAAAATAAAGATATCAGTCACCCACTTTCATAAATGGATAGAAAAATTAAACAGAAGATCAATGTGGAAAGAAGACTTTGCAAAGCTATAAACAAACTGGACCCAGCAAAATACATATTAATCTCAATTACACATTTACATTCCCCAGATCAGACCATATGTAACTCCATGACATTTCCAAAAACACTGTAATCATAAGACTCTTCTGTGACCAAAATCAAATGAAACTAAAAGTGAGTAACAGAAGACAAACTAGAAAATTGAAATATGTGAAAATTAAACAATACTTTTAAACAACCAATGAGTCATAAAAGAAATCATAAAGGAAATAAACACTTTGAGATAAACAGAAATGAATGCACAACATATTTTTTAAATGACAAGAACTTGAACTAAATGAGGAACTTAGAAAGGGAAAGGCCAGAGGGAATCACTTTAAATAATTATATCCAGTATATAGTTACAAGACAAAAAGTATGAGGAAGAATGTTTATCACACCATTGTTTATAACAAGGATCTGTGAAGAGTCTCAAAACAAATCAAGAAAAGCAGTTAAATGTGGTATACAGCAGTAAAATTGAAAATAGCCTTCAGTCAATATAAACAGAAGATATTTAAACTATATTGTGGCATGGAAAAATAAATAGCCGTTCAACAAAAGTTGTGAAAGTAATTGCCCATGTAAGAGTCTGGATATTAATAAGGGGTTAAAATATGAATATTACATAAATAGTACTAGGCCTTTGATGTCCCGAGTGCTTTTGTGGTGTTTGTGCAAACAGTAGGGTATTTGTCTACTTTTTCACAGGAGCCCCTTTCCTTGCTGCCTGTTCAGAAGAGTAACATCCTTTGACCAAGGTTAAAAGTCATGAAGAAAGACATTCACTTATATATATGTCATCCTCCAAAGGCAGGTATGCTACTGGAGAATCATGTTTGAAATCACTATCTGTGGCCCCAGGAGGTGGCTCAGATCTCTGTTCCAATATTTTATACTTGTCTGTCTTTTGTTAGTCTGCACATGGGTGTTTCAGGTGATGTGAATAGAGAATGTGGCCAGAGTCTTCCATCTCTTTCCACTTTAACAGTCTATTTGGAGGGAGGATGAGGTAAGATCTTGGTCATGACAGGGATTTGCAAAAAAGGAAAAGTTAGGGTTTTATAGGATGCTGTAATTTAACTTTAGGTGATAATCTGGGATGGGATCAAATGTAATCATGTTACTTTACACTCAGATGAGCAGTCATCAAATATATATATGATATTAGGTGCATCTGAGGTATATACAGTAGTTGAAAAAAAATACTAATTTGGAGTTATAGTTCCTTGATGCAACTAATTATACAAATATTTATGCAACATTTTCTGGGATACTATATTGACCCCAAAGTAGTTAATAAAGCTTGACAAGCAATCCTGACAAAATATAAATGTTAGGCACAGGGTTGCTAAAGGACTCCACAGGAGACAGTGAGTTAAAGTTTAATAGTTAATTGCTAAAGAGAAAGAAGCAGACAGCAAAGGTAGAGCAGGCATGTGGGAGCCAGAAAAATCCATCAGCAAAAGGAAAGGAAAAATAGATCCAACTCTCTGACATTTGTGGTTTTAAAGGAAAAACCACACCAAGAGGGGTGAGGGTGACATGTTGCCACAGACATCACCAGGAGATATCAGACTGGTGCAGATCATGACTTCATGCTCAAGGTTATCAGGTCTGGCCTCTGGCAGGTGAGGTCGTGGCATATTTGTGCTCACTATCTTGCTGTCACATAAGGTCCTGTCAGAAAGTGGCAGAAGGAGAGACATGAAGGGGCCTCCATGCCACAGAATCCATTTTGTTTGTTAAGTTTTATTTTCTGATACCTGACAATAAAGGTGCATGATTACTAAAAGGCTTATTTATTCGCTTACTACAAGTGAGAGAAAGTAACTTTGGAAGAATTCATTCATGTGAAATTTAACGGACACATGAATTATTATTTTCAAGTTTGAAAGTACAAGAAAAAGAACTTATGGATCATTCATCATCAGATAAAGATGATTATTATGGGAAAGAGGCATACAAAAATTGAGATTATGGATGTCCTAATTAAATCCTTCAAATGGAGATATAAAAATTAAATTATGTACTTTCATATTTTTAACTTTTAACAGTATAAATTTAATTTCACTGAATACAAAAAACAGTCACTGAATCGGTTTTTTTTATACATGGGCAGGCACCAGAAATCAAACCCAGGTCTCTGGCATGGCAGATGAGAACTCCACCACTGAGCTACCACTGCCCACCCTCAGTTTTTAAATACACTAACAATTTAAGTCCTTAAGAATTTTCATTTTAGATAGTTTTAAGCAGAATGCAATAGCAGATACTGAAAATCAACATTATATGGCATCTTTCTAAAACAGATTACTCTTATGCACAAATTTTAGTTAGTGCAAATTTATTATCATTTGGAGTGTTGGCCCTTGCCTTATATGACCAGAAGTCCTGGTCCTTGACTCCTGAAACAAAGAATTGAAACTTGAGTTGAAGTTGGGAGAGCAAGGTGATTTATAAATAGCGAAGAGTAAAGAAATGAAGGAATACATCTTAGAGAAGGATGGGCTCAGCTGGTTAAGAACCAGGGTTGGCCTGGTCATAGTTCCAGTTCAGGTTTTTATGGGGCCAGCTGATGGTAATATTGCAAACACATTATTAGGGGGCTTTCTTGGGGTTTTTAATTTGTGGCTTTGACTCTTCCTTTAACAGGGTGTCCTGACCACACTTTGCTTAATTTAACCATTTAACCATCTATTAAAGGTGGAATGGCCTAACTGCCGTTTGCTTAATTTAATCATTTAACCATCTGTTAAAGGTGGGATGATCTGACTGCAGTTTGGTTAATTTAACCATCAGTTAAAATTGGTTCTAGCCTCCCGGGGTTGTCCTTGGGTGATTCCCTTCTTCCCATGTGGTGTGCTCACGGCTTACCAACTACCTAACAGTAGATGACAGGTACATATCTTAAGTTGAAATTCACAAAACATAAAATAATTTCTTTTAAACTGCACAATTCAGTGGTGTTAGTACATTCTCATGCTGAGCAAGTATGACTACTATCTATTGATCTGTCTATATATTTTACAGACAATATCAGTCACAGTGACATGAAAGTAATCTCAGTAAACTGTACTTATTTTTAAATAATTTGAGATCATTGGACCCTGAGAAGTCCTCCAACATGACAATTTTCTGAATTAAAAAAGAAATTAAGAGGTGTATCTCAAAAATTTTATTGATGAGATTGCTTCCATTAAAAAGGAAAGTAAAACATATAGTAAATTTTGATTCTATGTGTAAATAACAAAGCTATAATTAAAACAAATTTTGGGATTTATAACATTTGTAGTTACATTTCTTAACATTTTTAAACTATGTTATCATTGCAGGAAAAATGAACCATTAAAAAATTATGAAAGTCTATATAAAGAGACATCACTCATCCTTTCCCCTCAGGCTCCCATGTGGCTCAGCCAGGACCACCCTGTCCCCAACTTAACTGGCTGGAAATTTCCAATATTTTGCATATTCATTTCAGTATTGTAGATGTTTCCCCCCTTTTCTGACTCTCTACAAGGATTTTCTCCAGGAATAACCCTGGATCCATGAAAAGATCTTACAACATGCAAGATTTTAAACAAGCAATTCCCTCAATGAACAAATACTCTGGAAAAGTAAGTCTTGCTTAAATATCAGAGGAAAATGAATAAATCACATGGAAACAGTGCAGAGAAAGGTTCAGCAATCACCATTTCAGGAAAAAAACTTCTCAGAGGAGTCAGAGCCAAGCATGCCTCCTCAAAAGCAGGAATGGAGAGAAAGCATTTTACTCACTGCAAATGACCAAGATATCCAAGAGTTGAGCTGCCTCCCTAGTGAATCCTATGGGGACAAAGCTCCATTTTCAGTGTGAAAGCAGCACCAGGCTATTGGGAACTGAACTGCAGGACATTTCTGGGACAATTTGCGTCATCATGGGGTGGGGAAGTGGGTTTGGATGCCTACTGGAGAATGCACCACTTCCTCTCCCTCGGGATGAATCTCTGAGATGGGGCTGAAACTCCTCAAAGTCAAGCTGCAAGAAGTGGACCCCAGCACAATCAACAGGGAAGCTATTCATAAGGAAGACTCTGCAGAAAGAACAGGAGTGGGGGAGACTTCTCCAGACCCAGATTCCTCAGTCCCCATTAGGCCTGGGAAACAAGCTCTTTTTCACACCATTCAACTATCTGGATCATTGCATTGTGATGCTTAAAATGCAGATTAAGATGCTTAATCTGCATTCCACTGTGATTCTCTCTGCAGATGCCACCCACCTATGTCTTCCCTTCCTTAATCCCACAGCCTGTATTCCCTGTCAAACCAGGAAATATCCAGTATGCTGGTGAATTTTGTTGGGAATTCTGAAGGAGAGTGACCTGTCCAGGAACATATATCCAGCTGGGAGCATCACCAGCCCAAGCCAGTGCTCCCAGTCTATATTGCAGGGAGCTGGAGGACTGGCAGAAGCTCAGCAGAGGCGTTGCTTAACAAAGGGGTGATTGAGGCCCCTCCTCCACCACATACTCTTTGGAACATGCCCCAAGGAATTCCTGCCAGTTGTTGGGGGGTGGGGATGGTTGTTCCTTCCCATAACGAAATAAGCATTAATTGTGTCTATTTCTTGTGAATTTTTCTCAGCTACTAGTATGAAAAGAGAACATTGTGCCCAGGAAGTGAAAAATTAACAAATTATTAGAATTGCAAAGTAGATTTCACACTGAGGATCTACATTACTTTCCTGAAATATTTTCTATCATGGGATCTGATCCATACCCCAGCAACTTGGAGTCCATAACGTCCACATGCTGCAAGATGTATTCCAGTGTCTTAGGAACTGGAATGTTTGAGTATTCTTCTCCACCTGTCACTGTGGCTGGGGTGTGCCCTAAACTTTGTCTGCCCCCTATCACTCACTCTATAATAATATATACAAAGAAAAGGAAACAGAACGTGACTGCAAGTGCTACCATGATTTCCTTTGGGATAAATGTAGAGAGCTCAGAATGACACTGATAATGAGTCATCCATCACCATCAATTGAATCAAGAAACCTGAAAACAGATGTAAACGGCAGGCAGTCTCCCAGCCCAGCCCAAACTGCACCTGACCCTGCTTAGCTTCGCTGCTCAACTGGGAGCATGCTCACTGAAACAATTTCGGAACTTTACTCCAAGGTCCACCAACGGCAGTCCCAGGAGCCGAGTCTGGGGAGGGCTGAACTGTCTCACCGTTACTGTGGCGAAAGGCCCTCCCCAACCTGTGCTGTGGCTCCCGATTCCATGGCCCTGCTGGCCGCCAACGCTGTGCCAGGGTCGCCCTCAGTTGGCCTCACGCCCACACCCCACCACATCGGCCGTGCTCAGGGTGCTGCACCCTGACACCCTGCATGCAGCTCAACTCTCTGGGGGCCCTTCCAGACACCTGACCCCTCCTTCCAGGCTGAGCCCTGCTGCTTTTGCCACCCCACACACCCCATGGACGCACTGCTGCTGGGGTGCAGCGTCTCCAAACCACTGCTCCCAAGCAGCCAGTGCCCCCTGCTGTTTGGCACCCTGGGCAGGGCACAGCACCGTACAGGACCAGGCTCCAGCCTGGGACCTGGCAAGCGGCTCAGCAGGAAACCTCTCCCTCAGGAGGGGACGTCCCACCTGGCAGTACAGCAGGCAACCCTTCACACAACACCCCTGACTTTGGCCATGTGTCTCCGGTCCTCTCAGGGGTTGGGGAGACCTCGCAGGTCTGCTGTCCTCAGGTCTGGCAGGAAAGCCCAGCCAGCCCCAGGTGTTAGCGAGCCGCTCACGCTCTGGGTGTTGGGTGTCAGGCAGGATGTCCGGGGACATCATTTCCTGGCATTGGAGATCGATGCCTTCATGCTGGGCACTGATTGACCACCGCCTTCCAGAAGCCTGGGAGCGTTGGAGTGGTGGGGCACCAGACCCTCCCTGTGGTTCCCTCACCCACAGTTGCCACCACTGCTTTGTCGGCCCACAGCTGGGCAGTGGGCGGGTATTTCTGCTCAGCTCCACCTCTCATGGCTCCACCCCCTGACTGACTGCGACAGACCTTTGTGATGCCGTGACTGTGGCCCTGTGATGTTTCCTTTTTTCCTCTCATTTTATTTCCTTTTTTCCAATACCAAAAGACACCAAACACATGCAAACATTCCTATTTTGATCATTCCATTCTGTGTATATAAAGAGTAATTCAAAATTTCATCACATAGTTGCAAATTCATCATCATGATCATTTCTTGGAACATTTCCATCTATGCAGAAGGAGAAATAAAAAGTAAACAGAAACAAATGAATACCCACCAAAATCCTTAACTCTCCCTTTCTTTGATCCCTACCATTTCCAGCTAAAATTGATTTTAACATTTCTTCCCCCTGTTATTCATTTTTATTCCACATGTTCTACATGACTGTTGACAAGGTAAGTAAAAGGAGCATCACATAGAAGGATTGGACTTCGCCAGCCAGAAGCCCGGGCTGGTTGGAACGGTGGGGCACCAGACTTTCCATGGGGTTCCCTTATCCGCAATTGCCACCACCACCGCATTGGCCGTGAACTGGGCAGTGGACGGGGCTTCCTGCTCAGCTCCACATCTTGCGGCCCCTCTCCCCGACTGACTGGGACTGACTTTTGTGATGCAGGGGCTGTGGCCCCTGTAATTTTTTTCTGGTTTTTCTCTTGGTTTGTTTTCTTTTTTCAAATACCAAAAAACAACAAAAAATGCAAACGTTCCTATTTCGATCATTCCATTCTACGTATATAATGAGCAATTCAAAATCTCATCAGAGAGTTGTATAGGCAGTATCATAATCATTTCTTGGAACATTTGCATCGATTCAGAAAAAGAAATAAAAAGAAAATAGAAAATAATTTATACAAAGCGTTCCTCTTACCCCTCCCATTCATTGATCACTCACAGTTCTGACTACAATTGATTTGAACATTTGTTCTCCCTGTTATCTATTTTTATTTCATATGTTCTACCTGTCTGTGGACAAGGTAGATTGAAGGAACATCAAACACCAGGTGTTCACAATGACACAGTCATATTGTGAAAGCTATATCATCATACAATCATCTTCAAGAAACATGACTACTGGAACATGGCTATACAATTTTAGACACGTCCCTGTAGTCTCTCCATTACATCCTGCCGACATCGTCTTTGGTTGCTCACAGGGTCCTCTGCTCTCTCGGCCATCTCAGCAGGTGTACTCACTGCTCCCCTTCCGCTTGTAGGACCTGCCCCCAGGGGTACAAGTGTCCCTGGACACATAGGACAGATCTCACTGGACAAGCCGGTACCCAGCATCAAGGGGATGAGAAGGCCTGCTGGACCCAGGGGGGAGGAGAGAAATGAGACAACAGAAGTAGTCAGTGACCAAGAGATTTCAAGCAGTCCTGATGTTATCCTGCTGGTGATTCATAGGCATTCTATGGTCATCCAATTTTCATTCATGGTGGAGTGGAGTGGCTGGAGGGAATTAGTTGAAACTGTTGAGACCTGTTTCCCAAGCCTTGACTCTTGAAGACGACCTTCAACAGCTTCTCCTTTTACAATGGGACTGTCTTCTTGGGAAATCCATTTTTTTTTCTGCTGCTCCTTTCCTCCAGGGTAGGGATCAATGGGTAGAAACGGTGTGCAGAAAGAATCATTAAATGATAGAGAGCAGGAAGGGTAAAGCAAACTGTGTTTTTTAATATACCAGTGCTGAATAAGAAGGAGGGAGAAAGGGCATAACTTGTATGAGTTCTTCTCCTCTTATGAATTCTTCTCATATTCTGCGAAATGATCACAGTCCTAAATCCACACTAGTGTCATGAAACTGCGAGCCATTTATTATCCACCTGAATGGAATGCACTGGTGTCAATGTTTATGCACAAAAATAACTTTCCTCAAACTTAGAGATAGCAGTTGATATATACAGATTTATTCCAAAGTCACTGCATTCCCCAGACTGACACCCTGAGCACAGGTGTGGCCAGTTTGCAATCACTGGATTCCTCCAACAGGCAATAATGGTAATGAGTCCTCCATCACCATCAATTGAATCAAGAAACCTGAAACCAGATGTAAACGGTAGGTGATCTCCCATTCGAGCCCGAACTGACCCTGGTTAGCATCACCACTCCACTGCTAGCATGCACACTGAAACAATTTCAGAACTTCATGCCAAGGTCCACCACCGGCAGTCCCAGGAGCCGAGGCTGGGAAGGGCTGAGCTGTCTCGCCAGCATTGTGGTGATCCAGCTCCCAACCGCTGGGCCCTGCTGGCCACCAACCCTGTGCCTGGGTTGCCCTCGGTCAGCCTCCCAACCCCACCCTGCCACATTGGCCATGCTCAGGGTGCTGCACCCTGACACCCTGCATGCAGCTCAACTATCTGAGGTCCCTTACAGACACCTGACCCCTCCTGCCAGGCCACGCCCCACCGCTTTCACTTCCCTGCACACCCCACGGACACACCGCTGCCAGGTTGTAGTGTCTCTCAACCACCGCTCCCAAATGGCCAGCGCCCCCTGCTGCTAGGAACCCTGGGCAGGGCGCAGCACTGTCCGGGGCCAGGCTCCAGCCTTTGACCTGGCAAGTGGCTCAGCAGGAAACCTCTCCCTAAGGAGGGGATGTCCCAACCGGCAGGACAGCAGGCAGCCCTTCACACAACACCCCTGACTTTGGCCCTGTGCCTCCGGTCCTCTCAGGTGTCAGGGAGACCTCAAGGGTCTGCTGTCCTCAGGTATGGCAGGAAAGCCCAGCCAGCCCCAGGTGTCAGTGAGCCGCTTGCGCTCTGGGTGTTGGGTGTCAGGCAGGATGTCTGGGGACATCATTTCCTGGCATTGGAGATCGATGCCTTCATGCTGGGCATGCTGATTGACCACCGCCTTCCAGAAGCCTGGGAGCGTTGGAGCGGTGGGACTCTAGACCCTCCCTGGGTTACCTCACCCGCAGTTGCTGCCAATGCCATGTTGGCCCACAGCTGGGCAGTGGGCGGGTACTCCTGCTCAGCTCCACCTCCCAGGGCCCCTGCCCCCGACTGACTGTGACAGACCTTTGTGACGCCGTGGCTGTGGCCCTGTGATGTTTTCTTTTTTTCCTCTCATTTTATTTCCTTTTTTTCAATACAAAAAGACACCAAACACATGCAAACATTCCTATTTTGATCATTCCATTCTGCGTATATAAAGAGAAATTGAAAATTTCATCACGTAGTTGCATATTCATCATCATGATCATTTCTTGGAACATTTCCATCTATGCAGAAGGAGAAATAAAAAGTAAGCAGAAAAAAAATGAATACCCACCATACCCCTTAACTCTCCCTTTCTTTGATCCCTACCATTTCCAACTAAAATTGATTTTAACATTTCTTCCCCCTGTTATTCATTTTTATTCCATATGTTCTACATGACTGTTGACAAGGTATATAAAATGAGCATCACACACAAGGATTGGCTTCTGCCTTTCAGAAGCCCATGCCCATTAGAACAGTGGGGCACCAGACCTTCCGTGGGGTTCCCTTACCCGCAGTTGCCGCCAAAACCATGGAGCCCATGAATTGGGCAGTGGGCGGGACCTTCTGCTCAGCTCCACCTCCCGAGACCCCCCCCCAACTTACTGGGACAGATCTTTGTGACAGAGTGGCTGTGGCCCCTGTGGTTTTTTCTGTTTTTTTTTTCTTGGTTTGTTTTCTTTTTCAAATACCAAAAAACACCAAACAAATGCACACATTCCTATTTCCATCATTCCATTCTGTGTACATAATGAGTAATTCAAAATATTATCACATAGTTGTATATGCATCATCGTAATCATTTCTTCGATCATTTGTATCGATTCAGAAGAGGAAATAAAAAGAAAATAGAAAACAATTCATGCTTAGCGTTCCACTTACCCCTCCCTTTCATTGAACACTCGCATTTCCAACTAAAATTGATTTGAACATGTGTTCCGTCTATTATTCATTTTCATTCCATATATTCTACCTGTCTTTGACAAGGTAGAAATAAGGAGCATCAGACACAAGTTTTTCACATCACACAGTCATATTGTGAAAGCTATATCATTATGCAATCATGTTCAAGAAACATGACTAGTGAAACATGGCTCTACATTTTCAGTCACGACCCTCCAGCCTCTCCAATACATCCTGCAAGTCATCGTCTTTCGTTGCTCATAGGGGCCTCCCCTCTCATGGCCAACTCAGCATGTGTACTCATTGCTCCCCTTCCATATGTAAGACCTACCTCCTGGGGTGCAAATCTCCCTGGAAACATGGGACAGAACTCACTGGACAAGCCGGTACCCTGCATCAAGGGAATGAGAAATATTGCTGGACACAGAGGTGAAGAGAGAAATGAAACAACAGAGGGATTCAGTGGCCAAGAGATTTCAAACAGTCCTGCTGTTATCCTGCTGGTGATTCATAGGCATTCTATGGTCATCCAATTTTCATTTATGGTGGAGTGGAGTGGCTGGAGGGAATTAGCTGAAACTTTTGAGCCCTGTTCCCCAAACCTTGACTCTTGAAGATGATCATCGAAAGCTTCCACTTTTACAATGGGACTGTCTTCTTGGGAAATCCATTTCTTTCTGCTGCTCCTTTCCTCCAGGGTATGGTTCGATGTGTAAAAATGGTGTGAAGAAATAATCAATAAATAATAGAGAGTAGGAAGCATAAAGCAAACTGTTTTTTTTTTGCGTATACCAGTGGTGAATGAGAAGGAGGCAGAAAGTACATAGCTTGTATGAGTTCTTCTCTTTTTATGAATTCTTCTCATATTCTACCAAATGATCAGAGTCCTAAATCCACACAATGTCATGAAACTGCGAGCCATTGATTATCCACCTGGATGCACTGGTGCCAATGTTTATGGACAAAAATAATTTTCCAGAAACTTAGATTGCAGTTGATATATACAGATTTATTCCAAAGTTGATGCGTTTCCCAGACTGGCACTCTGAGCACACGTGTGGCCAGTTGCAATCATTGGATTCCTCCCCCAGGCAATACTGGCAATGAGTTTTCTATCACCATCAATTGAATCAAGAAACCTGTAAACAAATGCATACAGCTGGTGGTCTCCCATTCAAGCCTGCAGCTTGCCTGGCCATGCTTTGCTTTGCTGCTCAACCGTCTGCATGTGCAGGGAAACAATTTAGGAACTTCATGCTGAGCTCCACCACCAGCAGTCCCAGAAGTGGAGGCTGGGGAGGGCTGAGCTGTCTCGCCAGCACTGTGGCAAGGGGGCCTCCCCAACCTGCAGTCCGGTTACCAATCACAGGGCCCTGCTGGCCGCCAACCCTGTACTAGTGTAACCCTTGGGCGGCATCCCACTCATACCCAGCCATATCCGGTGTGCTCAGGGTGCTGTACCCTGAAACCCTGCATGCAGCTCAACTCTCTGGGGTCCCTTCCAGCAACATGACCCCTCCTGCCAGGCTGACCCCCTCCACTTTCGCCACCCCATACACCCCACCGACACACTGCTGCCAGGGTCCACTTCTGTCCACCACTGCTACCAATCATCCAACGCCCCCTGCCACTTGGCTCCCTGGGCCGGGTGCAGCCCTGTCCAGGCCAGGCTTCAGTCTGGGACCTGGGGACCACCTCAGCAGGAAATCTCTCCCTGAAGTGTGGACGTCCCACCGTCAGGACACCATTCAGCCCTTCACACAACACCCCTGACTTTGGTTGTGCACCTCCGGTCCTCTCAGGAGTCAGGGAAACATCGCGGCTCTGCTGCCCTCAGCTCTGGCAGAAAAGCACAGTCAGTGCCCCAGGTGTTGGCTTGCCAGTTGCCTGAAGGGTGTTGTGTGTCAGGCAGCATGTCTGGGGCATCATTCCCTCATAGTGGAGATCGATGCCTTCATGCTGGGCACAACGACCAACCTCCACCTGACAGAAGCCTAGGAACGCTGGAGCATTTGTGCACCAGACCTTCACTGGTGTTCTCTGACCCACAGTTGCCCAGTGCCATGTTGACTGAGGATTGGACATTGGGGGGTTCCTCCTGCTCAGCTCCTCCCACGTCCCCTACCCCGACTGACTGGAACAGACCTTTGTGACAAAATGATAGTGGCCTGTGTTCTAGTTTGCTAGCTGCTGGAATTCAATGTACCTGAAACGGAATGGCTTATAAAAGGGGGGAATTTAATGAGTTGCTAGTTTACAGTTCTAAGACTGAGAAAATGTCCCAATTAAAACAAGTCTATAGAAATGTCCAATCAAAGGCATCCAGGAAAAGATACTTTGGTTCAAGAAGGCCAATGTAGTTCAGGGTTTCTCTCTCAAGTGAGAAGGCACATGGTGAACACAGTCAGGGCTTCTCTCTCAGCTGGAAGGGCACATGGGGCACACGGCATCATCTGCTAGCATTCTCTCCTGGCTTCCGGTTTCATGAAGCTCCCCGGGCGGCATCTTCCTTCTTCATCTCCAAAGGTTGCTGGCTGGTGAACTCTGTGATTCATAGTGTCGCTCTCTCTGAATCTCCCTCTCCAAAATGTTTCCTCTTTTATAGGACTTCAGAAACTAATCAAGACCCACTCAAATGGGTGGAACATGTCATCCCCTAATCCAGTTTAACAACCATTCTTAACTAAATCACATCACCCAGGGAGATGATCTCATTACAGTTTCAAACACACAGCATTGAATAGAGATTGTTCTACCTTTATGAAATGGGATTTATATTAAAACATCGCTTTTCTTAGGGGGCATACTTCCTTTCAAACCAGCACACCCTGTGATGTTTTCTTTTTTCTCTTTTGTTTTGTTTTCCTTTTTTCAATACCAAAAGACACCAAATACATGCAAACATTCCTCTTCTGATCATTCTGCTCTATATGTATTTAAAGAGTAATTCACAATTTCATCACATAGTTGCATATTCATCATCATGATCATTTCTTGGAACATTTCCATCTATTCAGAAGGAGAAATAAAAAGTAAACAGGAGAAAATGCATACACACCATACACCTTACCCCTCCCTTTCTTTGATCACTAGCATTTCCAACTAAAATTGATTTTAACATTTGTTCCCCCATTATTTATTTTTATTCCATATGTTCTACCTGTCTGTTCACAAGGTAAGTAAAAGGAGCATTACACACAAGTATTGGGTTTTGCCTGCCTGAATCCCGGGCCTGTTGGAACGGTGGGGCACCAGACCCTCCCTGGGGTTCCCTTACTCGCAGTTGCAGTGGGCGGGGCCTCCTGCTCAGCTCTACCTCCTGCGACCCCTCCCCCCGACTGACTGGGACAGACCTTTATGACGCAGGGTCTGTGTCTCCTGTGGCTTTTTCTGTTTTTTTTCTTGGTTTGTTTTCTTTTTGTAAATATCAAAAACACCAAACAAATGCAAACATTTCAATTTTGATCTTTACGTTCTACCTATATAATAATTAATTCAAAATATCATCACTTAGCTGTAAATTCATCATCATAATAATTTCTTGGAACATTTGCATCGATTCAGAAGAAGAGATATAAAGAAAACAGAAAAAAAATTATATATACCATACCTCTTACCCCTCCCTTTCATTGACTGTTCATACTTCCAACTAAAATTGATTTGAACATTTGTTCCCCCTATTATTCATTTTTATTTCATATTTTTTACCTTTCCTTTGACAAGGTAGATAAAAGGAGCATCAGACACAAGGTTTTCACAATCACACAGTCACATTGCAAAAGCTATATCATTATACAATCATCTTCAAGAAACATGGCTACTGGAGCACTGCTCTACATTTTCAGGTACATTCCTCCAGCTTCTCCATTACATCTTGTCAGTCATCATCTTTGGTGGCTCACAGGGGCCTCGCCTCTCTCGGCCAACTCAGCAGCCTGTTGGACAGAGGGTTTACCATGGTTCTGTGCAGAATGCTCCTAGATATTTTGCACTTCAAATGAATTCTATTAATTTAAAAATTCAGAATAAAATTGATTTAAGTATTATTCATATTTGATTGGTTCCTAAATTGAATCTGTCCCCATTTAAATATTTTTGACACATGTCCTTTTGTGTTTCTTTAAATATTTTATATTGTGCAATGAATTTCTGCATCCATTTTTCAAGCTTCCACTTGCATAATTTACTTATTGTTTTGGAATAAATTTGCCAAATTGTTGAATGTTTTGAATAATGGTTCATATGGTGTTGAGGTGAAGGCAAAAAATATCACATGAAAAACACATGATTAACAAAATTCAATTCAAGTGGCATTTTTGTATTCACCTTTATTCAAATACCTTTCCCAAGCAATAAAGTGTTTTGTATTTCGTCACAACTGCAGAATAAAACATGATAATATTATAGCACTGCATCTGTACAAAATTGCTTTACTTATTGAAAAGTGGACCATACATATTTATCCCTTGACACATAATATCCTTACATTTTCTGATACTTTTACTGAGATATTCAGGCACCTTATAGTCTATAAAGTATACAGCCAATAACTCACAATGTCATCACATAGCTGTATAATCATCATCATAATAGTTTTTAGAATATTTGCATCACTCCAGAAAAATTATTGAAAAGACAAAAGAAAAAATCTCTATACCCCACAGCCCTTATCCCTCCCTCTCATTGACCACTAACATTGCAATCTACCCAATCTTTTTAACCCTTTAACCCCCCCCACTATTTATTTTTCTGCTTATCTTTCCATTCCATGGCTAAAGGAAGCATCAAACCAAAGGTTTTTGCAATCACACAATCACATGGTAAAAGCCATATAGTTATATAATCATGCTCAAAAATCAAGGCTCATGGAATACTGTTCAACAGTTTCAGGTACTTAACTCTAGCCACTCCGACACACCATAAACTAAAAAGGATATCTATATAAAGTATAAGAATAACTTCCAGGATAAAATTTTGAGTCTGTTTGAATTCTCTCAGCCCCTGAAACTTTATTTTTTCTCATTTCACTCTTTCCCCTCCTGGTCAAGAAAACTTTAAATCCCATGATGTCAGGTCTTGGTGAATCCCAGGAGTTGTGTCCCACACTGCTAGGGAGATTTACACCCCTAGAGTCATGTTTCATGTAGGGATGAGGGCAATGAGTTCACCTGCTGATATGGCTTAGAGAGAGGGGGTACATTTGAACAAGAAAAGAGGTTTTCTGGCGGTAGTACTTAGAATAAGTTTCATAGCAGTGAGCCCCATGATGGAAGGTTCAGCCTATTGAATTCATTGTCCCCACTTCTTGTGAGAATATCAGGAATACACCTGGGGAAGTTTTATAGTTCCTCCTTTTTTCCAAGTTCCACAAGGAGAATTTGGAAATACTATTATGTCCTCTCTCCAAATTACTGTAGAATATATTGGGACATCACAGTAACGTGTATAAAGCAATCAGATCTCACTCTGTATTCAATATTCCATATAATTATGGGGCTGAAGCAAACTGACAATACAAGTCACATTAGATGATACACTATGAAAAATATAATTTTGTGCAAAGTAATCTTCTCTTCTTTTGGTCTCACATTGAAGTTGAAGCTTCAAAGTATAGACCATATAATCCTTCGCCCTGTAATGTGATTTACCTCAGTTCTATCTAGAACAGCTTCATTCACACCTCTAGTTGAACTCTGATCACTTTTTCAACATTTTTAACAGTATCTACAAACTATGCTGACATTCATGGCTTCAGAGCTCTAACTCTGAGCCTCGGGTATCATGCAAATACTTAAAATTCCAGGGAATGTCCAGGTTATACACTAACAGCTCAATATCTCAGAATTAAAAAAAAACAGTTATAACTCTGGAATAGATGTGACTATTGATAGATCTTACAATCTAGGAATCTTTAAAATAGGCCTCAACCTGATAATGCATGCTTTTAAATTCAATTCTCCAAGTTTGTATATTATAGTTTGTCCATATGAGTGAGGCATTATAGTATTTTGTTTCTGACATTTCATTCAACATATAGTCTTCAAGATTCATTTGCCTAGTTGTATGTCTCACAATGTCATTCCTTCTTGCAGCTGCTCAGTAACCCATTGTATATGTACTTTACAGTTTCCTCTTCTTTCCCTCAATTGTTGTGCCCTTATGCCACCTCCATCCATTGTAAAGCACCAACACTGCTGCCATAAACAGCCATGTGCAAATGTTTATTTATTTCCCCACTTTCAGTTCTTCCAAGTATACACCTTGAGAAGGTTTGCAGGATCATAAAGAAACACTACCTCCTGCCTCCTGTGGAAACACCACATTGCTGTCCAGAAGGGATGCACCACTCTGCTTCCCAACCAATAGTGAATCAGTACAATTCTTTTTTCAGCACTTGTATCTCTCTGTTATTTTTTAAACAGTTCTATTTGCACATAATACATTTCAACCTAAGTAAAAAATCAAATATTTCCAACAGAGTCACATATTCATGTCTTTGCCACCACGATCTATGTGAAGACATTTCCTTTTCTTCCATGAAGAATCCCAAACCACTTTCTTATATACCATGCTATTGACATTTCGTTTTGGCATGTTGCCTTTGTTATATTCAATGGGAGCATATTACAATGTTACAATTAACTTTATACCCTCACTTGCATTGATTGTATGCTTTTATGTGTACCATCTCATTTTCAATACTTTGCAATGTTGACATAAAATTTTCCCCCCTCATGCAAAAACATTCTTAGATTTTTACATTGAATCAAATCATTTCAATTCTAGGCATTCCTAAGTTATACCATCTCAGTTATACCATCTATTTTCCCTTCCAATTTAATACATGCCCCCAGCTCTTCTCCCTCAAATATACTCACGTTCAACTTCTTTCAGTGTATTTATATAATTGTACTACCATCAGAAAATGTTGAGCTATCCATTTATAAATCTTTACAATAGGTCATTTTGCACATTCTGTGATGTCTAATTTCTACCCTCTTTGTATCTTCAGAAACCTGTGCTCTTAACCTTAACTCTCAAAGTTCACTCATAAATATTAGTTCATATTAGTGACACCATGCTTTTTGTTTCTGACTAATTTCACTCAGATAATGACATCCAGGTTGTTCTAGTTTGCTAGCTGCTGGAATGCAATGCACCAGATATGGATTGGCTTTTAATAAAAGGGGATTTGTTTCATTAGTTCTTCAGAGGAAAGGCAGCTAATTTTCAATTGAGGTTCTTTCTTATTTGGGAAGGCACAGGGTGGTCTCTGCTGACCTTCTCTTCAGGTCTCTGGGTGACAACAACTTTCCCAGAGGTGATTTCTTTCTGCATCTCCAAAGGCCTGGGCTGAGCTGCAAGTGCTGAAATGAGGTATGCTGAGCTTCTTGGGCTGTGCTACGTTGCACACTCTCATTTAAGCACCAGCCAGTTAAGTCAACTGTCATTTATTGCAGCAGGCACAGCTCCTAGCTGACTGCAGATGTAATGAGCAACAAATGAGGTTCATATACCATAGGTTCACATCCACAGCAACAGAACTAGGTGCTTTCACCTGGCTAAGTTGACAACTGAATCTAACTACCACATAGGTTCATCCATGTTGTTACATGTTTCATGACTTTATTCTGTCTTACAGCAGTATAGTATTCCATCATATGTATACACCACAGCTAGTTTAGCCACTCATCCATTGATGGAAATCTGGGCTATTTCCATCTCTTGGCAATTGTGAATAATGCTGCTGTAAACATCAGTGTACAAAAGGCAGTTTATGTCCTTGCCACCAGTTTCTTTGAATAAATACCCAGTTATGGAATTGCTGGATCATATTTCAATCCTATACTTAGCTTTGAGTGAAGGGTTAAGGAATTAAGAGTAGGACAAACTTGACCTGAGGATGACCTGCAAGCAGGTGCCTCAGGTGAAGGAACTGCAAACAGTTCCTTGAACCACTTGAGAGTAGGGAGTTCTGCATACTGGGCTGTAAATAAAGTGGACTATCTTGCTTAAAGAATGTAAGAAAACAAGTCTCAAGGCGCGCTTGTTTTTGTGCTCATACTCACAGCTGTTGTTTGTATAAGAAACTAAAATAAAAGGTCATGGAGTTAAAAGTGAGGATGCTATTTGCCTGAGCGAGCAGTAGCCCTCTGCCATCCTTTATGCATCCATCTCGCTGGTCTCATCCTTGCTCTGTGATGAACATCAAAACACAAAACCTGAGGAACCACCAAATGCCTCCCAGAGTGGTTGTACCAGTCTACATTCCCACCAACAGTGAATAAGTGTGCTTCTATTTCTACATCCTCTCCAGCACTTGTTGTTTTCTATTTTTTGATAATGGCCATTCTAGTGGGTGTGAGATAATACTTCATTGTGGTTTAGATTTGCATTTCCCTAGTAGCCAGTGAAGTTGAACATTTTTCACATGTCTTTTAGACATTCATATTCCCTCTTTTGAAAAATGTCTGTTCATCTATTTTGCTCATTTTTAATTGAGTTGTTTGACATCTTGTTGTTGTGTTATAGAACTTCTTTTGCTGTTCTCTGGGGTGATGGTGGGGAAAATGGTAAGAAATCTCCACCATAACATCCTGGGGTGGAAATATGAAGTAGGTTAGCATCTTCATTATGACATGTTGGAGAGACTGAACCCCATAACTGAGCAACAGGAATTTTCCCTCACCCGAAACACCATAAAGGGAACAGAGAGAGCAACCAGGGAAAGACAAAGATGGGGAAACACCCCACCCACTGGCCAATGTAATTTTGGTTACTAAATCAAAAAAAAATAAATGACATAATTTAATGGAATTCCTATGGAAGAATACCAACACTACTGGGCAAAAGGAGGATCCTTGTAATTTCATATTTAAGACCCTCATAAAAGTCATAAAAGTTATGAGTCAGAGGGCACAAAGAATTGAAAAAATTTAGGCACCCTTGTTCTCATGATCTGAGTCTCTCGATATAGTCAAGGAAGAAGGGAAGTGGTTCTTCATAAATCGTCCCTGAGCCCAGACCAGTAGAGTGAAGAAGGCAATTCCAACTGTGAGCATAATGTGTCAGATTGGCAAGAAAATCCCCCTCATCTGTGCCCTGATCTTATTCCCTTGAAATATCATTAAGAGTATGGCCAAAGTCCCTGGTTCCATGTCAGGGATTAGCAACCATATGTTAAGGTTTAGGTAAAAAAGAAAAGGGAGATGTCGACCTTAATGGGTCTAATAGATGCAGAAAGTGGCAATAATCTAGAGACAACTCAAAGGCAATGAAAACCTAGTGACATAAAGGGGATTTAAACAGATTAACTGTCGCCTTATAGGTACAGACACAAGTGGTATGGGCAGGTAGATCATTGGGCCTCTCATCCTATCCAGATTACTCCGCTGGATCGTGGCCACAGACAAAACTCTCACAATGCTTGTTCTAGCCATTTCTATTTGTTCCATTGACATATGCTCTCCTGTTCATGTCCTATGAGACTTTTTTTCGGATTTCCAGAACATATTATGTTAGAAAGCAACGTTTAACTTGGGAACCAAACTACACATCCATGGCCCAATTATGGGGCATGCAATGGACTCTCTGTTCTGTATATCACTCTCAATCCACAGGAGGGATTGGACATTTTAATGAACAAGTAATATACTGGTTAAAGCAGTTTATGGATGGAAGCAATGTAGCATCAATCTGTATTAAACTGGAAAGGAAGCTTATGCCACTTTGAATCTGTTGTGTACCCCAGAAAATCCACGTCCTTTTATTCTCACTCAATATTGCTGCAAGGAAGGTTTTTGATTATCCATGGAGATGTGATCCACTCAATTGTGAATGATAACTTTTGATTATATGGTTTCCATGGAGATGTGTCTCGACCCATTCAGGATTGTGTTTGCTAACTAGAGCCCTTTAAGTTTGAATCACTTTGGAAAAAGTTTCAGTGCCCACTCAGTCAGAGACCTTTGGAGATGAAGAAGGAAAATGCCCCTAGGGGAACTTCATGAAACAAAACGAGTGAAGAGAAAGCTATCAGACATCACCATGTTTGCCATGTGCCTCTCCAGTTGAGAGAGAAACACTGAATATCATTGGCCTTCTTCAACCAAGGTATCTTTACCTGGATGCCTTAGATTGGACATTTCCATAGCCTTGCTTTAATTTGGACATTTTCATAGCCTTAGAACATATAAACTTGCAACTTAATAAATTCTCCTTTTAAAATGCCATTCCATTTCTGGTATATTGCATTCCATCAGCTTGCGAATTAGAACAGATTTTGGTATCAGAGGAGTGAGGTATTGCTGTAGTTTGCAAATATCAAAAATGTGGGAATGTCTTTTTAAATGGATAAGGGGAAGATTCTGGAAGAGTCATGAGGAGTTGATAGAGAAGGCCTAGAATGTTTTGAAGAGACTGTTGCTAGAAATATCGACTCTAAAGATAATTCTGATGAGGTTCTAGACAGAAGTAAGGTGTCTAGAAATTGTAAACTGGAAGAAAAACGACCCTCATTTTAAAATGGCAGATAATCTGGCAAAATTGACTAGTGGTTTTGACTGGAAGACAGATTTTAAAAGTCATGCACTTGGATGTTTAGCAAAACAGCTTTCCAAAATAAATGTGGAGAGTGCAGCCTGGTTTCTCCTTGCAGCTTATAGTGAAAAGCAAGAGGAAAAATATGAATTGAGAACTGAACTCTTGGGTAAAAAAGAAACCAGAAATTAATGTTCTGGAAAATTCTGGGCTTCCTGGAGGGGAAAACCCAAAGGATAGTGCCTCATGTGAGGATTTCACCAAAGATGGAACCAGTCAGTCATTTCAGGAAAAGCCAGTATTGGAGATGTAGTATTCCAGGAAAGACTTGTGGAAAATCCTTTTGTCTGAGGCACATGATCCAAACCTACTGAAATAGGAAACGCCAGCAGTAGTGGAATCTGTATAGACATAACCACTGCTGCTCTGGACTGAGAGGGACAGAAAGAGAAGACACTAGAGGAAAACTAACTTCAGAGACAGAAATATGGAAGCTAAAGTCTAAAGTCAAGAAACTTTGGACCAGGAGAGTAGACTCACCCAAGCACATGGAGAGGGTGAGTTTGCCCCAAAGACAAAGGATGGGCCTTACTGCAGTGGAAGAGTTCTGCTGCCTCTGGCCTTGGAGAGGGTAGAGCATGCTCCTTGGATATTGGGGAGAGCCTCACTCCACATCATGAGAGATTGAGCATGTGCCCTGGAGATGGGAGAGAGCCCAGATGTGGCCCCAATGCTTGGAGAGGATGGAGCTGAGAAGAAGGTGATTTCCCTAATGTCTCTCCCAAATTGCATTTGGAGAGAGGCAGGCCAGTGAGCAGGCCCTTGGAAAGGGTGGAACTTCTGCTTTCCAAAGCCCTGAAGATAAATAAATCTCAGACTTTGAAGTCTAATGGAGTTTGTCCTGCAGGTTTCCAGAACTGTTTGGGTCCAGTGACCCCTGTGATCTTTCCAGTTTGTCCCTATGGAAATGGGAATGTGTATCCTATGACTGTCCCTTCTTGTACATTGGCAGCAAATAATTTGACCTGAGTTTTACATGTCCACAGCCAGAGGAGAATTTTGTCTTAGGACCGACCATACCTGTAGCTGATTTTGAAAAGATTTTGTACTGTTTCTGACTTTGTATTGCATTTATATTGCTATTGAAGTTGTTTAAGGATTTCTGGTGTTGTGATGGAATGAATGTATTTTGTATTTGGAAAGGTCATGCCTTTTAGGATTTCAAAAGCTGGAATGTGCCAGTTTGAATTTGTGGTGTACCCCAAAAAGCCATGACCTTTAATCCTCATTCAATATTGCTGAGTGGATGCTTTTTAATTATCCATGGAAATGTGACTCACCCAATTGTGGGTGGTAACTTTTGATTAGATGGTTTCCATGCAGATATCTCCACCCATTCAAGGTGGGGTGGCTTACTGGAGTCCTTTGAGCAGAATCATTTTGGA